>CANBKX010000610.1:0-19809 GCA_947369275.1 Nemotelus nigrinus | reverse complement strand
ATATATATATATATATATATATATATATATATATATATATATATATATATATATATATATATAAATATATATATATATATATATATATATATATATATATATATATATATATATATATATATATATATATATATATATATATATATATATATATATATATATATATATATATATATAATATATATATAATATATATATATATATATATATATATATATATATATATATATATATATATATATATATATATATATATATATATATATATATATATATATATATATATATATATATATATATATATATATATATATATATATATATATATATATATATCTATATATATATGACGAATTTTCGGCGAAGCGGTTTTAATACTAATGTTCTTCGAACATTAGTAAAAACAATGGTAACGTCAGAAGACAAACTAACAAAATTAATTTTCTTATGTTTAATTAAGATTTCTCCGATATTATCACTTTGTTCTAATTGTTTTAGATACAAGTTTTCAAGTTTTATTTCTGGTATGGTATCATTTTCATTTACCTGGTAGAATCAACTTTTCGTACAGCTTTATATTTGTATTTGAATAGGTTTCATATAGAGTTTCTATTTTGCAGTTTTCGAACCTAATAAGAAAAGTTCCTTTCATTTTTATTTCTTTTTCATTACAATCATGTTTAATGTCTGGGTGAAAATTTTTAATTAAAATAACTCCTTGTAAAATTTCAATCACCTCATTATGTTCAAATATCTTTACTTTACAATTGGCTTCTTCAAATTTAATTATATTTTCTAGGCAGCTATCATTCTTAATTTTGATTAAATTCTTCTCAAGGTTATCTTTTACACTTAATTCGTACAGTGTATCATTTTCGCTTACTAGTATTTCATGGCGACTGAGGGATATAGATTTATTTCTGATATTGGGAATTGGTTCGAATATAATTTTTGTTAAAATGTTCTTTGAAAATTGTAGAATTGATAATATTAAAACTATGATATTGTCGTGAAATGTTACAGCAATTTTTATGTTTACATAACTTTCAAATTCGTCAATTAAGTCCAGTTCTGTCTTTGTCAAAATGTTCTTTGTAATTATTCCAAGTTTACTGGAGAAAATCACTTGTTCAATGTCATCAAGATGATTTCTCAAAAGTATAATACTATTATCGATTTCATAGACTTGCTGTAGGAAATTTAGCTCATCTTGAAGTGTTGCTATTTTATTTTGGAATGTATCTCAAAATTTATTCAAATAGTTAGATATTGCTTTCTGCTGGGAGTTTATGTGATTTGTAATATTTCGAATTTGAGTGGTTATGTGATTATTATAAAGAGTTACGTTGTTGATTCTGTCTGTAAAATTTTGCTGATTGTCAGTTAGTGTTTTTAGGGCATTATTAATTTCCTTTTCATCATCACTATCGAGAGTTCCAGCTATAATTTTTAATCCTTTTTCTAGCACGTTAATGAGACCACGTTTTTGTTTGAAATGGGGAATTAAGCTATTGATTTTTGCTGTTAGTAATATAAAATACTTGGTAATGGTGTTTACAATTGTTTTTGATTCTGTTGTCGATGCTTTTAGTAAATTAATATTTTGTTGTATGAGTTCTGTGGTTTGTTGGTGTGTTGTAATGTTGATTATGTGTATTACGTTGTCATAGTGCGAAATTACCCTCAACTCGCCCGTTTTTATGGGTAAGTATCCGTTATTGTTTGTTAAGTCCTGAATGTATATTGTTTGTGAAATGGCAAAAGAGCATAGTGATAGTATTACAATCATGAACATGATTGGTGATTTCCAAAAAATAATGAATTATAAGTACATTACTTTCTCTTTTTGTTTGATTTTATTGTAGGGGACTTCCTATCCTGGTATTTTTTCCCTTTTCGTATGTGTTTCTTATAATATTTGAAATTGTTGTTTGAGTCTACTACATGATCATCGTCAAGCTTATTGGTCTCCACTTTCCTGTTTTTTCAATGATTTTTTCCTCCTCTTATTTCCTTAATGAAGTTAGGTCCTTCCTGTATTTCAGTATCTATTCGGTCTTTGTTCAATTTGTTTATTATTTTTTCTTTCTTCTCAGCTATTAAATCATGTATTCCCTGATATTCTTCCTGGGAGATATTTCCGTTCATAAAGTCGATGGGTCTTCTGTTAGTGGTACTGTGAATTGTGTTATTATAGTAACTAATGGCTTTGATTACTTTTTCCAATACCAATACCTTCGCCATGCTTAAGGAGACGAATGTGCTCATTAATGGTGTGCAACCGTTCAATATCCGGTTTAGATGTATGGTTGCTATTTGATGTAAAATGAACCTCTATTCCTTCTTTTTGGAGAAATTCCTGCAACGGCAAAGCTTTCAAGCCTAGTTCATTATCTGCGACTATTTTCTTAATATTACCGTGAGAACTAATGTACTGAGCTATTTTCGTTTTGAATTCGGTCCAATTACGACCGTTCATTTTGTATGCCTGAGCAAATTTAGAAAATGTGTCAATTGTCGTCATGAAAATTGTTTGTCCTAAACTTTAAATATGTCGATTTGAATAATCTCATTTGGTCTTGATGGGGTCTCAGTAATTTTAAAGGGTATTTTGGGAGGATTTCTGTCGTATTTTTCCAACGAGCAAATTTCGCAATTATTTATAAATTGAGTGATCCTTATTTTTAGCTTTGGATGGTATATACTGCTTTTCAATTCTTTGAAAACAACATCTATGCCTCTGTGATTGTTTCGTCTGTGCTCCTTTTCTATTAAGTCAACTAATTTTTCCTCATCTTCTATATCTTCAACTAATTTCTTACATCTGATAATTTTAAATCTTGTATTATTAGAGAAGGTGGTATGGAACACGTCATTTAAGTTATCAAAAAACTCATCGTCAATTATTATAGCATTAAGTTCGTTTGGATTAAAATGATTTTTTAGTAATATTAGTGCAGTATCTTTATTTAATTCTTTCGTGTAGATGATTTTTCTGTTATTACTAAAGACGTGAGAGTTCCTTATTCTCATTGAGCCAGAATTTGCTTTTTTTATTATAATTTGGTTTTTGAACACATTAATTACTGTATCGGTGCTGGGAATTATACTCCTGTTGCTATTTCCAGCCTCATTCGATTCTGCTAAATTAACTTCAATAATTCTAGATAGGGCGTCGGCGTTACTATTTTTGGTCCCTTTTTTATATTTGATAGTGTAGTCGAATTAGGAAAGCTTCAGTTTCCATCTTACTAATTTAGAGTTAGGTTCTTTTAGGGAGAATAGCCATGTTAAGGGTTTGTGGTCTGTTTCAATTATGAATTTCCATCCAAATAGGTACGGCCTGAAATATTTGGTTGCCCAGATAATGGCAAGAAGCTCCTTTTCAATTCTGCTATAATTTATTTCATGTTCATTTAATGTTTGGGATGCGTAGCTAATAGGGTGGTCATCTTGGGAGAAGACGGCTCCCAATGTGTATTGACTGGCATCGGTGGTAAGTGTGAATACCTTGTTAAAATCGGGATAGTGTAGAATTGGATCGTTAATAAGCATTCCTTTTAGGGTATTGAAACTATCTTGATACGATGGATCTGAAATGCCGATTTTTGCATTTTTCTTTAGAAATTTTGTCATGGGCTTGGCTATCATAGAATAATCTTTAATAAATTTACGATAATAGCCGGTCAATCCGAGAAATTGTTGAATTTGTTTTGCTGTTTTTGGGATAGGAAAGTTCAGAACACATTCGATTTTTTTCGGATTGGGTTTAATTCCGTTTGGTGTTACCACATGTCCTAAAAATTCAGTTTCTTTTTGGAATTCTGATTTATCGAGTTGTACTTTAAGGTTCACTTCTTTCAAGCGGTTAAATATTTTGGTTAAAGAATATATATGTTCTTGTAATGAGGTAGAGAATATGATAATATCATCGAGATATACCAGGCATATTTTATTAATGTACTCCCGTAGTACATTATTCATCAGCCTTTGAAAGGTGGCTGGTGCTATTTTGAGACCGAATGGCATACGTAAAAACTCATAATGACCGTTTTCAAGGGAAAAAGCAGTTTTATGGGTATCTCGTTGGTCGATTTCAATCTGATGAAATCCTTTGGCCAAGTCTAGGGTCGTGAAGTACTGGCACCTGCCTAATTTGTCCAAGATCTCGTCAATATTAGGAATTGGATATTTATCGTCTATCGTAACTTCGTTGAGTTTACGGTAGTCGATAACTATCCTCCATTTAGTTTTTCCGCTGGCATCTACCTTCTTAGGCACGATCCAGATCGGAGCTGAATAGGGGGAGTTACTGGGCCTTATAATTTTGTTTTCTAGCATTTCATTAATTTGTTTCTCAACTTCTTTTTTATGAATATATGGATAACGATAGGATTTCACGTGTATTGGTATATCGTTGATTGTTCTTATTATATGTTTAATAGCATTAGTAAAAGTAAGGTTTGTATTTTCTTGATAGAATATTTCTGAATATTTTTTTATTGTTTTTATTAATATCTGATTTTCTTCTTTATTGAGGTGTTCGGTGCGGATTTGTTGTAAAATAGGGAGATAATTTTTTTCTTCAAATATGTTGAAATTTTTACAGTCGACTTTTTCAGTAGAAATGGTGCCCATATTCTCAGGGATCTGATGGTTTGAGTAAATGTCAATGTTAGCTTCAACCTTATAATTTTCTACATTATATATACCCTCTTTGATGGTTACATCTCCATTTAAAGACTTCTACTCTTTAACAAAGACTAGGCCATCACTTTGGTCACAAGACAATTTTGCTGTAAGTTGACTAAGAGGACGAAACATGAGGGGTATCACATTTCCATTTATTTCTAATTTATTTCTATTTATGATTTTCATAATCGATTTTAGCCCTAAACCGTCGAAGAATATCATTACCGATGATTCCATCATAATATTCGTGGAACTGGTAGACAAGAAATTCGCATTCTTCATCTGAGTCACCCAATTCTACAAATAAGGGTATTTTCACTTTTCCTGTAATTTCGATTTGATTAGCCATAGTTTTTAAAGTTACATTTTGGATGGGGATATGCCACTTTGGATGACAGAGACCGGGATTGATAATAGAATGAGAAGCTCCGGTGTCTATCATGAATTTCAAAGGATAAAGTTTTGACTTAACTATTATATGGGGAATGTTTGCGTTGAGGCAGCTGTAGGAAAATTTTCTACCTCGTGTTTGTTAATATCCATCGGCTCGGGAGGTGGTCGCGCGATTGGGTTGTTTGAACGTCTATCAGGGCCATTATTGAAGTGTTGGCCGTCGTTATTATTAAAAAGATTTGGCGGATTGTAAGGGTTATCACGATAAACATTTTGACGATTATGACTGTTTGGATTAAAAGGGTTGTATTGATTATAATTATGATGATGAAAATAGTTGCGTCCGTTTTGTGGACTATTGTTATAATTATTGTTTCGAGGAAAGTAATTATTCTGGTTTGTATGTGAAGATGTATTATGAAATGTATTTCTAGTGTTGTTGTATTTATTTTTGTGAGTTCTGTCGTCATTGTTTCCTTGTGGATCAGTCCGTTGTTGGTTATTGTTTTTGTGTCTATTCTTGTTTTGTTGACTAGGTTGTCCATTAGTTCCCATGTAAGCATAACCTGAGGTAAAAAGTATGCCCATAGCATCTTCTAACGTCAAGGGGTTTCTACAAACAAGTACAGTTTTCATTGGTTCTGCAATCTTGCTTTTGAAAATGTTAAGAGCAGTTCTTTTGTTGTTCTCTATGTACTCGTGCATATCATCCCCTAAACCTAGTACAGAAAGTGTTTTATTGTTCAACCTTCTGAGCTTGTTACTACTGTTCGAAGAAGAACATTAGTATTAAAATCACTTTGGCCAAAAATTCATATTTCTATATATATATATATATATATATATATATATATATATATATATATACACACATATATATATATATATATATATATATATATATATATATATATATATATATATATATATATATATATATATATATATATATATATATATATATATATATATATATATATATATATATATATATATATATATATATATATATATATATAAAAGCAAGCAATCCCACGACAACCCTCGTACGGGTCTAGGGGTTGAAGCTGGTAGAGAGCTTCATTACAATTTTTTTAATCATTGTGGATACGAGTGTGGAGTGATTAGTTCCACGACTCACTTTACCCCTGAATTAAATCAGGTACCTAATCAGAGCTAGGTGAACTCACAGCTTCGTGACGAACCTGGATTCGAACCAGGGACCCCACACGCATATATATATATATATATATATATATATATATATATATATATATATATATATATATATATATATATATATATATATATATATATATATATATATATATATATATATATATATATATATATATATATATATATATATATATATATATATCATCATCAAAAAATTTCAGTGAAAAAATCTCAGGAACGCGCCATCCGATTGAGCTGAAATTTTCAGGACACATTGGTGTATATGCAGAATAGTGGCAGGTCTCACAAAAAGTTAATAATCTTTAACCCTTTGGCACCGGCGGCCATTTTAGTGATATTTTTAATATACCTATTATTCCGTACACAAATAATTTTTGCAAAAATAAAGTTAACGAAATAAATTACGAATGTGTTTTACATGTGAATCGAATAATTTTTTGGAATTTTTTAACCCCATGTGTACGCTGGGTGCCTAAAAAGAGAACGGGAAAACTTAAAAATGTTTAAATTGCGATAACTTTTGACAAAGCTATTTAATCATTACGAAATTTTCAGAGCATATTGGTACTATTTAGTTGTAGATTTGTGTAGCTTTTAATGAGCGTGCTGGCAACCCTGTAGCTAGGGCAGGCACTGAAAGTGAAAACCTCCAAATCATCGTCTCTCTTGAAAAAATGCCGTTTCTTCAAAATAAAGCCACTCATATGTAAATCTTGTGCTTTGTTTACATAGACAAAAAATAAAATTTGATCTGGTATAACGGGCACGCCTGGTAACCCTTGCCCAATTTACCTATATTTTTAGCATCAAAAACTTCTGTTCACGGAAACTCACAATCCGATAATCAGAATTAGTTGAAATTTACAAAATGTATTGGTCTTAAGTAGGACCAGGTCTGATAGAAGTAATTTTGGAATGTGGGTGATTCTGTGCCAGTGGTGCCATCTTGAAAAATCTATAAAAAAGGTAACTGCTTTTAGCCCTATAAATTCTGATTGAATTGTTCGATTTTAACGAAACTCGCACAGTAGCTGGACCTTACTTCAAACCACGTTTGATAGAAATTTGGTCGAAAAATTCGGTTTAAGCTATCAGCTATGATAATTCTGGTGTCTTAAATATGAAAAAATAAACATTTGGAAGTGAAAACATTCAAACCATCGAATATCCTACAAAATGTCCGTTTCTTACCAATCTGTATACAAATTTTATGCTTTATCTACACGTTCAAAGTAAAACTTTGAAAATTTCATGTCGGAAAAGAACGGTAACCCTATCACAGTTAAGTTATATTTTTAGCATGAAAAATTTATGTTCACGGGAACTCACGAATCAATAATCAGATCCAATTGAAACTTACAGAATGCATTGGACTTAAGTAGGACCAGATCTGGTAGAAGCGATTTTGAATTGTAGGCAACTCTGTGCCAGTGGTGCCACCTTGAAAAATTACACAGACAAAATTACACAGTAGCTGAACTTTACTCTAAACTCTGTTTGATAGAAATTTGGTTGAAAAATTCAGTTGGTGCTGCCAACTATGGTAATTTTTGTGTCTTTGGTTTTGAAAATTCAATCAGGAAAATAAAACTTTTTGCCCTATAGCTTCCAGTGCAGTCATGAAATCAATACGAATTTCATACAATTGATGGAACCTATTATAAACATTATTCAGGCCAAATTTGGTTGAAAAGCCACGATAGGGTTGCCAGCTAGTGTTGGTTTTGTGTTTGTTTGCAATATCTTTATTAAGCGGTTTTATCGTAGCATTTTCAATTGGTTATGATATTGTAGTGACAATAAGCAGCAAATATAAAGCTTTCGATCATTTGAAAAAACTTGCTGCAGGTAACTCTAAATTTCTTTATACTCCTATAACTTCAAATGTTATATATGTAACAACGTGAAGCAGATGTTATATATTCTTGGCTTTGATACTGGCGAAAGGTTGCCAGCACGAGTCGGTTGTGCTACTTTTGTATCAATAAATGCTTCCAGTTAGTATTCATACCGGAAACATTTACAATGAAAATAAATAACCGATGTTTCAATTCCCAAAGTTCTGTAAATTTTTCGGATCGCAGCCTCAAACACCAACTTCAATTACAGTGCTGCAGGCACTGAGCATTTTCTTCATCGATGTGATATGAAATGCTGCTTTCAAATTTTGTTAAATAAACAACTGATAACGAATATAATTAACCCGTGTTTTGCTCTCATAAACGTTGAATTTATGCTAGTCGTAATATCTGAAACCTTCTACCATATGAGTTATAATGCATTCTTGAGACCAAAGTAAAACGTGGCATTTGAAACAGTTTGGCCGTAATATTCAGCTCAAATGGTGGAATATGCACTCAAAACCTGCACGATTCTTCTACTGTTCTTCGAACATTAGTGTTTCTAGCGGTTCTGGTGCGCTAGAGTTTTTTTTTGATTTCATTATAGAATTCAACACTATGAGTTTTAAATGTTACAGATCTGAATTCATCGTAAAGTTCCTCAACACTTCTTCTATCACTAAAATTATTTCGTAGAACGTTTTTTATTTCATTCCAAGATACAGCATGGCAATTAATTTCAATTGTTTCTCTTGCTTTGCCTTTTAGTCTACTTCTGATAATGTCTGAAAAAAGTAACTGGGAATGTTCGTCAAATGTCTGTAGGAATGGATGTACGCGGTCAACTAAATCTATAAACACTTGGAGTTCTTTCGGATCGCCATTATATTCCGGTTATTTACTTAGGTATTTGAGGGGGTCGATCGACACTGCACGTACGGCCATTTTCTACACTTTTTTATTTATTTACTAATTTAAATTTTTCAGTTAGAGTCTTGTACTAGTCGAGTTTTGTCTGTCAATTTACAAAGCATACCAAAATTGGAAAAACAAATTTTTGACTGACTGAGGCAGTTATTCTTCGATTCTTCGTTGGATGTGTTTTAAATTTCGCACCTTCACTTCAGGCTTGTTTCTCGGACCTCCTTAGATGAATTATGTCTCGAACCACAATCGTTACACAATCGTTTGGCAATATATTTGGATAGTTTTGCATCAATCACGGGAACTTGACAAAGTCTTGATTGCACAATAAGTACGCGGCTGGAACAGATACTTCTCTTGAAGAAATTTAAACTTGTATCACTGGATCACTGATTCCACTTGGAGCACAGGATATTACTTATGTTCACGATTCGTAAAATTTTCAACCTCCTCCTCTTGGATGGTAGGTTTTCGTGGATTCGGATGCACCACACGACTTAGAAATGTCTAGCGTTACAGTAACCAGATCTCGTGCCAGCCTCAGCAGAGTGTTTAAAGGATATTCGTAGGCTTATACCTTCTAGTTACTTTATAACACTTGGTGCATCCTACCGACTGCGCCAGTTTCAATCATAAGACGATCGCAAACGAAAAAACTCTAGCGCACCTGAACCGCTAGAAAACTAATTTTCGAAGAAATTGTCTTTGAGTGACAATGTGGAAAGACGTAATACACTTTTTTTGTAGAATCATATCAACCATTCCTCTTTCAACAGAAATAAACTATAACACAAATGATGAAAATGTTCAGTGCTGGCAACATTTTCCGAACGAAGCAGCAATAAGTTAACCTTCACAAGCTCATACTTAATTCAACTTATCCTTTGAATTTCGTTCTCATGGGAAGATTTCATCGAAAGTTTCAGCGGTTAAACGTTGTTCGAGGCTGCCATCCGAAAAATAATCAATGCGGCATATTCCACGGGTCACTGAAAATTTTTTCAGAATCCTTATAATCTTGTATGTTAGATTGACTAACATAAACTGGTGACAGGGTTTGCCAAATGATTTCGCATGTTTCCAGAATTATTCTTCTCACTGTTGATTTGCCAAGGTGAAAACTCCATGATAAATATTTAAAGCTGACACCTTGCAATAAATATCTAGGGAAATATAGCACATTAGAATAATTCAAATAAAATATGCATATTAACTTACGAAAGAGTGACTGCAAGCCTGCATTCAGCATCTACACTTGGCGTAATTGATTTTTTTGTTAAGTCTTCGCGAATCAGGGTCAGCAGTAAATTGTATGTCCTGCACGTCATTCTCGTATTGGCAAAAAACAATTCTGGGTCGCTATCTTTCATTCGCGAGAATGTTGTTGCGAAATACCCTAGAATATTGCGATCTATATTAATGGGTCGCACCCACCATGTGCGACTATATAACCTGCTATACTCCAAATATAGCAGCACTAAGTTTACAAGCATTCCGAATAATTCGAGTAAATTGCTATCCATTTTCACGCACAACAAAACTTGCCGAATTCAAAGTTAACTGTCAAACACTGAACGGAATGGAGACAATGTGCTCACTGTGCTGGAATGGACATGAGCTGGAAACTGCTGGATCGGAATGGAATGGAATGTGCTGGAACATTGTGGCCCGCGCTTAACAGAAGATCATCATGTTCGTGTTCCTGTCTTGCACTGAGCTCTCTTTCAGTCTCTTCAAGTTCTTCTCCACTCAACTCATTCTCGCTGCCACTTGAAGTTGAAGATTCAGTATCTTCATCATAATCGATTAACGATGTTGTATTTACTCCGAATATTTTGAACGCTTTCACAAAGTTAGACCCATTGTCAGTATCACAGCATACTATTTTCGTGGGATCAATGTCAAAATCTGAAAATATTTCCAGAAGCAAATCCTTTATGCGGTCAAAGGTGTGTGCTCCTTTAAACCGGCGACAAGCTAAAGCTGCGGAACGCCTCTTATAGTGACTATCAATCCAGTGCACTGTAGCCCCTAAAAAACTTCTTCTTTTTCCTGACCATATATCAGCGGTGATGCACAAATATTTCACTTCAGTTAGTGTTTCTTTCAGCTCGCAAACCTGATCGAATGATTGTTTAGTAATTTTTTTCGGAGAGAACGTCGCCCGGATATCTTGATTTCATTATTTGTCACATTTAAATCCTCTATCATCTGAATGAAGTACGGGTCTTCCACGGCTCAAAAAGCAATCATTGAGTTAACGAAAAAATTGACTAAGTTGCGATCAAAATTTTCTTGCGTTACAGGTGTTTTTAGAGTTTGCCTTGAAGTCTGAACAGTATTATTTTTGTTCTTATTTTGCTTATGGTCTTTCATGTATTTTCTACATCCCTGTTCTGTGTCAGCGCCATGTTTTCGTTTTAAGTGTCCCAAAAAGTTAGAGGCCGTTTTGCCATAGCCCTTAACTTCTTTACTTTCCTGGTCCGAACACTTCATACAAATTGCTACCGTACTCTTGTCGGTGCATTTGTCTTGTGGAAGCTTGTAATAAGTGCCGTCAAATAAAGCAGAAGAAAAAAGATCCGAATCCGACTGCAATATTACTGTTGAATAACCGGAATTGTTTGACGACACCGACGGATCATTTGACACACCACTACTATTATTGTCATTAAAATCACCACTAGAATTCATATTTGCTTTTTAAGTTAACCACTGACTAAAACAATATCCCAAAACTTTACAAAATACGGAAAATTGTTAGCCAACCGAGCACGAGGCGAGTGTGTGCCTGCCAGATACTTTTAAAACGTGACTGATTCCCGCGCACGTGCAACGCACCACTAGCTTCTCTATCTCTCTCTCTCTAAAGTAGTGCCAGAGCGTGTATACTATAGATAGCGTGGAAAGATCGGCTTTGTGCTATATTTACCTGATGTCAAAGAAAGATAGGGAGTGAAGGATTTACCATCAGCTGGCACCTAAGAAGAACCCAAACCAAAATAAGTTCACTTTATCATATCCAAAAGTGAGAGAAGCATTATCTCAAATGACAGGTCAAAATGTATATATCCGTGTAGTTGATAGGCGAGAGTGTGTTGGCGTACGTCCGCCAACACACTCTTACCTATCAGGTACACGTATGTATACATTTTCACCTGTCATTTGAGATAGTTGTTCTCTCACTTTTGCATTTGACAAAGTGAACTTATTTGGCTTTGGCTCTTTTTAGGTGCCAGATGATGGTAAATCCTTCACTCCCTACCCTTCTCTGCCATCAGGCAAATATCACACAAAGCCGTTCTTTCCGCACTGTCTATGGTATATACGATCTGACAGTGCTATAAAGAGCAAGAGAGAGAGCTAAACTAACGCGAAGTACCTTCGCAGCACACCCCCCGTAAATAGGAACTTTTTGTTGAAATTTTTTTTCATTCTCATTTTATTCAACCAGAGTCTATTAAAGTCTCTATTCCACCAGTATACAGAAGCAAATCTAGTTTGTTTCATCTTTGTAGTGTTGTTTTTAATTATGTTGTCAAACTTACCTATAATTTCTGCAATATTATCAGTTATATTTACTTCACTTAAATCTTCAATAATATTTTTATAGCTTATTTTCACATTTGAAGTTTCAATCCAAAACGATGGTTTTATGTCCACTATTGCTGATGTTATTAATGAATGTGTTCCATTTCGCTGTTTCTCTGATGTTTGTAATAGATAAATCCGGTACTGATTTGTTATTTATCACACTCTTCCCACTTTTAAACGTAAAGGTACCGTTGTTAAGTACTGTTAGACCCAAGTTATTTATTATTTTCCCAACTAGATTCCGTCTAGCATTGTTGATATTATCACCCCATTTTTTGTGATGCGCATTGAAGTCACCTCCAATGAGGAATGCTTTTCCATCATTCAAAACATTCATTATAAAACAGGAGTTATTGTAATTTGGTGAGATGTATAAGGAAACAGTAGAGAAATTCTTATCCAAATTTCATGTTTCAATAGTCACTAATTCAATATTTACGTTGCATTTTTTCGTTATAAATTTAATTCTACTATTAATCAAGATTGCTAATCCTCCACCTTAACTGTCCTCTCGATTTTTATATATACAATTATATCCAGTAATTAGATTTAATTTATTATAATTGTTAGGCAATAAGGTCTCCGAAATTAAAGCAATATCAATTTCCTTTTTGTATAGATATGTAGTTAAATTGTCAAGATTCTTCCTTAGACTAAAGACAGACTACACAAGTTAATTATCATTAACACAATGATAATTGAACGCTAATGATAATTTGTTTGGAGGGTGACACACGGTTATTTGAATGAGGTTGTTTAACAGCTGTAGGTTGTTTGAATTTAAATGGTATAATTTTGACAGTTATTGTTTATGGAAACACATCAAAAAATCAGAAATTAGTACAAGTCTTACTGCGAATGAGCCTTTGTGTAAAATTATGGAAATTTTACACAAAAAAAAATTTAATCACGATAAGGAAGAAAATATAAAATGTTCAGGTATTGAAGAAGAGAATACGAAGAAATATGCAAAAATTGAAACATTTGCCATATTGTAATATATTCGAAATAATATGTTTATGTTTTTGACAGTTAGAAACTACATTAGCTGTGTTTAATGAGCTGCTGTAGGTTGAGCTAGGTTGAGATATCTCAACAAAATGTGTTTAATGAGCAATTCGGCTGCTCTAACTTGCCCGAAGTTGCTCTGATTTGTGTTTCATGAGTCTGCTCTAAGTTGAACTAGAGCACTTTAGAGCACGATTTTTAGTCTCCTTTTTTTGGTAGATCAAGTTCGGGCAAGCAACCAGCTGTTTTCCAACTGTCACGGAACCGACTTTCAACAAAAAATTGTTACTGAAGTGCAGTTTTTTGTTAGTGAATTGACAGGTTGACTTTCTAACAAGTAATAAATTTTGAGAATTGCCTCTCAGCTGCTCTCACTTGCTCGACTTTTTTCTGCCTCTCAATTGCTCTGGTTTGCACGACTTTTTTTGACAGCCGCGCTATTATAACTTGCCTTGAGATGCTCTGCTTTTTTTTCGTGCTCATTAAACACAGCTTTTATTTCAAATGGAATTTCCCGAATTTCCCCAGTAAATTTCATAATCTTCTCCGTAGATGGTACGACAATCGATAAGAGCAAATGAGCATTAGCTTCCAAATGATAATTCGTACAACCTCGTTGATGATGTTATAAATGATGATTAACCATGACACACGTAATGGATAATGATCATTGGGCTCGAAATGATAATTAACTTGTGTCGTCTGTCTAGGCTCTTAAGCCTTGAATATTAAGTTGTAAAATTCTCATTATGTTAGTCAACTAGTATTAGAAACAGTTTTATTCCCTATGTCTAATTTATTCTTCTTCTTATTCATTTCACTAATCAAGTTTTTGATTCTATTTATATCTACCATATCATTATCATTACAATTCTTGCCATTATTCAACGTACCAGCTTCTACATTTTCAATCATTGACTTAATTTGAGAGATTAGTTTTTCTATTTCACAAACTTTAGTCTTCACTGAGCTTTTATATACCGTGTCAAAAGGTCCTTCATCCATTCTCTCACCAACAGTCAGCATATTTGGTGAAGTATTATTTCCATAACAATATTTCTATAACTAGTTTTATATTTGGCATGGTTAATATCTGTGTTAGGATTTCTGTAATTTGTCCTTGTTTTCTCTGGGATTGAGAAAATCCGTCTCAATTAAGTATTCGAATCTGTTGCTATAAAGCATTTTCGCAGATTCTCCAGCAGATATATTAAGCTTGGACGCTGTCTCCAACTTTTCTTTCTCTTTTATCCATTTTTTACATTGTCTATTTTGAAATGAGGTTACTTCTGTTTTCCTTTCTGCCAGTTAGAGACAAAAAGGCCGTTCACGAATTTGGAATGCCAACCGCAAGTTATTTTTTTTCTTTGGAGATCTCTAGTTTAGCCTCTTAGTCGAAAATCTCAAATTTTAGTTCGAAGCAGTTGTCACGCTTGCGTGGCAAATTTAACCGCCGCGTAGCAATCGCTCCAAACTGCTCGACTCAATAAAAATCAAAAGGCAAGTTTATAGTTAAAAACAGTCTAGCTGGTCACCTAAAGCTTTGGCTTACCTAGATCGACTGTGTTTTATTCCACGAATCCTTCCGTATATATATCATACCTTTTAGTTGAAATGATTAATGTATGGACTGGTTCGGATTTCAAATAATTAATTATTTTTCACGCCGGTTTACGATTTACCCGTTTAGAGAGGTTGTCACTGTAAACGACAAGTGCAATTTGTTGTTGACATTTATCAGTTTGACATTTAGTCAGTGATCGTGTACAACACCCTCTTCCTTTGGGGGGAAAAAAAATTCTTTTTAGTAATAAAAAAAAAAAAAAATTTTTCTTTTCTTAATTTTTTTTTTATATATATCCATACACTTTTACAATTATTTCTTCTATTTCATTAATATGTCTTCTTAACACTCCGACGGGCGCAATACCAAGTGTAACGAGATCGGGCGCATTGTCGCTTCGTGTACACTTTTCGGTTTGCTCATCTTTCGCCTATATACTCACTTTGTTTGTTAAAAAAAACATAGTTTACGATTATTAGTATATTTAATACTTATAGTCAACTGTTTTTTTTTAGCAAACACAGTACAAAAAAAAGGGTAAAAAAATATTGTTTGGCTTTTTAAAAAAATGTTTAATTCTTGAACAAAAAAACTTGTAAAACAATTTTCCCAGTAAGATTAGTATTACTAATATGTGTTTGACGTTTTTAAAAATTAAAATTGAAATAACGATATCTTACATCTATTCATCTAAAACGAGAGTAAAAAACGTTTTTTATTGCTTAAAAATATTAAAAAATATAAAAAAAATCTTCAAAGTAATTTTTTGTATTTTTTTTATTTTTTTTTATTTTATGATTTTGAATTAACAATAAAAAGTAAAATGGAATATAATTGAATGAAACTGGACCTAAGTTGATTCATCTGAATCTTCAGAAAATGTCACGTGCTCTACTTCTTTTGTATAACACGGAGGACACATAAAAATTGCGTGTGAGAGACAAATTGCATTATGACAATTTTTGCATTCATGTTGAGTCAATCTTCTCTTGTGAGTGGCCAAATGACAAGTTTCACATCGGCGTCTTTTTGGTACTATCTGGGGCTCAGCATCTTCTTCATTTTGGCCTTCATTGGTTGGAGCATACCTCTTCAATCTTTGCTGAAGGTGCACTGGCATCCCAATTTTTTTCATACTACGTTGAGCTAGGAAACCAAGCATGAGTTCATTGGAGAGTTGTTTTATGAACACCCTTCTTTTCTCAGTTACAAGACCATTACCTAAATGTATGACCTGACAATTGATTGAAGCCATATTCAACATTGCAAAAAATACCACCATAGGCCACCTTTTTACATTACGAGCCACATTGTATGAAGCACACATTTTATCTGCCATATCTACTCCTAACTTCGTTGCATTGTAAAAGGTGATAACTTCTGGTTTTGCCTGCTCTTCAGTAGATTCATCTATTGCATCATTTTCATGCAATGAAGACACAAGTAACACATTTTTGTATTTTTTTGGAACGTACGATACCAAAACAGTTCCATCACGACCAAAGCCAAAAGTACTGGTATATTGTGCTCGTGTTCTGGTGGCCACAAAATCCAATGGAAGTTCTTTGCGGTTTTTTCTGATTGTTCCAACGTATGATAATTTTTTCTCTTTTAGTTCTTTCAAAAGACTCACTTGTGTGAACCAGTTGTCGGCAGTAACATTTCTACCAGAACCAAACAATGGCTCCGCCAATCTTTTCACCTCATCAGGAGCCTTGTTGCTTGTATTGAATGGTCCATCGTTTTGTTTCCCCGCGTAAATTTCCATATTGTAGGAATAATACATTTTGGCATCCACTAGAGAGAATATTTTTATTCCGTATTTACTTGGTTTACTTGGAATATATTGTCGAAAAGGGCAGTTACCGCGAAATGCAGGCAACATTTCGTCAATTGTGACATTCTCACCAAGACTGTAGCTTTTTTGACAATTATGTACAAATTTCATAAACACATCACGTATAGGGGCGAGTCGATCTAGTTCTTTTCTGGCGGATCGGGTTTCACGGTCATCAAAACGAAGGCAACGAGTAATAAACTTAAATCTTTTGATATTCATAACAAGGCCGAACTTTGCTATTCCTTCATCATCCTTTCCCCAAAGTTCTTCAAGACTCAGCCTGTTCGCTTTATATACACCAGCCAAGTAGAGTAATCCTATGAACGCACGTAACTCGACCAAGTCTATGGGCATAGCATCCCTTTCCCTGGAATATTTTGCTTTGACAGTTTCTATATACTGATTGGTATACTTTACTGTATCTGTCAAAATATCATCGGTAAACACACAATTCCAGCATTCAATTGGAGATTTAGCCGACTTTGCTTCTCCAATAACTCCAGGTAAGTGAGTAATGATGTTATGAGCACTTTTTTTACCCTTTTCTGGGCGAGGTGTCTTATACCACTTGGTGACTCCATCCTTCCCCATATAAAAATCCCTAATTTCTCCACTTTCGTCTATATCACAGTCACTAGCATCCTGTTCAGTCTCCGACCCTTCTTCACGATTTTGGACAGCATCTTCTAACTCAATGTCACTTTCTTTACCCAAATCCTCATCCCAGAAAAGATCTTCATATGACGATAATTCTCCATCAAAAGACGTCTCCAATAGACGGTGAACTTCGGCAAGTTGTTCGGGGTTTTCTAAATCGTATCTTGACATTTTATTGAAGCCTGAAACATTTTTTACAATTTTATAACCTATTGCATTAACGGGCGCAATGTGCTTAAAAAGCCAAAGTGCTTAAAATTATTATTTATTTATTATTTATTATGATTTTGGCCTTTCAAGACTGCTACAAACTTCATAAAATTAAAAAATATAAAAAAAACTTACTTCTTAAATTGTAACGTAATCGGGCGCAATGAGCCTGGAAGACACAAAAATGCGACCAGCCGGAAACGGTGATGGAAAAACACTGACTGACTTTGGCATTCTCTTTGGCACTTGGAATGAGGAGAATAGCAGGCAGGAGGGCGGGGACAAGCGAGCGTAGTGGGCGGGGCAAACGAAAAAGATGGAGGTGTGCCGCTAAGATCAAATGCGCCCGTCGGAGTGTTAAATATATATATATATATATATATATATATATATATATATATATATATATATATATTTTTGTTTAATATTGTTAAAGCAGTTCTTAGTTAAATATAATTTTGAACATGTAAGTTTGTACGAAAATTTTTTTGTGTGGTTTGAATACATTTCTTTTGTTATAATTTTGTTATAATTTTGTGTGGTTTGAATACATTTCTTTTGTTATCTTCATTTCTTTGCATATTTTTTTTTATATTTATTGTTTATTGTTTTACCTTAAAGTACATGTTCGAATATGTATATCGTATTTTGTATTGATTTAAAATTAGAGGTGTATATAATTTTAGCAAGTTATTATGGTATCTCTTGCATTTTCCGTTTACTAAT
This sequence comes from Nemotelus nigrinus, assembly GCA_947369275.1. Classification (NCBI taxonomy): domain Eukaryota; kingdom Metazoa; phylum Arthropoda; class Insecta; order Diptera; family Stratiomyidae; genus Nemotelus; species Nemotelus nigrinus. Next base: position 1,160 of record CANBKX010000610.1, on the reverse strand, counting down.
ATATGAGTGTTAACACCCTTTATTTCTAGTATTTCATATGGTCTGTGAAATGTGTCCTGCGACTTTTTTCTATTAATATTTCTGACTAAAACTAGATCTCCTACTTTGAATTTTGCTGAGTTTATGTTACTATCTACATTATTTTTTATTTCCTTTTTCACTTTCTCAGTTATGTTTTGAGCTAAACTAATGCTATTTCTAAGTCTACTTTTTTGGTCATTAGCGAAATTGTCTATATTGTTTATCGGTTCGTTTTTCTCTATAATATCGTCGGGCAATTGGGGTAATCTTCCATAGACCAGTTCGTATGGAGAATATTGTGTATCAATATGTGGATTAGTATTATACGCGAAAGTGTAATACGGTATCCATTTGTCCCGTTCATAATCATTAGCAAAATTAAGTAAATATTCATTTAATACTTTGTGGTTACGTTCCACTGAGCCGAATGTTTCGTGATGATATAGTGTTGAGAAAATTAGTTGAATTTTTAATAAATTGCAAATGTTTTCCATTAGATCATTGGCGAATTCAGTTCCATTATCTGATTTTAAAATTTTGAAAATACCATGCTTTAATATTGGCTGTTCTACTAGTGTTTTGGCGATAGTTTTGGCGTCTTTCGTTTCAATAGGGTATGCAATAACGTATTTTGACAATTCGCATTGCATTGTGAGAATGTATCGGTAACCGTTGGATATTCTGAGTGACCCTACCGTGTCTATAGCAATTGTTTCGAATGTGTTCTTTGGTGTGTCTGTTATTGTTTGTTTCTCTTTTATGTGTTGTGTCTGTCTATTTTTCGCACAAGTTTCACAGTTTTTAATAAATGTCTTTATCATCTTATTCATATCTTTCCATATATATTTTTGTTTCAGTTTTAGTAACGTTTTCTGACACCTAAGTGTCCTCCTATCGGTGTTGTATGGTAGTTGTTTATTAGTTTGAATTGTATTATTTTATCGGTTATTCGGTTTGGTGGTTTGTATATTATTATTCTTAGGGGTTCTTTATTGTTTGTTAGAATACTCTTCTGTAGTTGATTAAATTTGTTTTTAAATTCTTCCTTATTTATCATTTTATATATTTTTATCTTTTTCTTCTATGTATATTTGCGTTCTATTTTTTCTAGTTGCTTGTGATGTCAGTTTCTCCAATGT
>CANBKX010000609.1:0-28423 GCA_947369275.1 Nemotelus nigrinus | reverse complement strand
ATATATATATATATATATATATATATATATATATATATATATATATATATATACATATATATCATCAAAAAATTTCAGTGAAAAAATCTCAGGAACGCGCCAACCGATTGAACTGAAATTTCAGGACACATTGGTGTATATGCAGAATAGTGCCAGGTTTCAGAAAAAGTTAATAATCTTAAACCCTTTGGCGCCGGCGGTCATTTTAGTGATATTTTTAATATTCCTATTATTCCGTACACAAATAATTTTTGCAAAAATAAAGTTGATGAAATAAATTTCCAACGTGTTTTACATGTTTTTACATGTGAATCGGATAATGTTTTGGAATTTTTAACCCCATGTGTGCGCTGGGTGCCTGAAAAAAGAACGGGGAAAACTTGAAAATTTGTAAATTGCGATAACTTTTGACAGAGCTTTTCAATCATTACGAAACTTTCAGGAAATATTGGTATTTTTTAGTTGTAGATTTATGTAGCTTTTAATGAGCGTGCTGGCAACCCTGTAGCTGGGGCAGGCACTGAAAATGTAAACCTCCAAATCATCGTTTCTCTTGAAAAAATGCCGCTTCTTCAAAAAAAGCCATTCATATGTAATCTTGTGCTTTGTTTAGATAGACAAAAAAAAATTTGAAAGGGTATAACGGGCACGCCTGGTAACCGTTGCCCAATTTACCTATATTTTTAGGTAAATTGGGGCAAGGTTAACTTCTGTTCACGGAAACTCACGATACGATAAGCAGAACTAATTGAAATTTGCAGAATGTATTGGTCTTCAATAGGAACAGGTCTGATAGAAGTGATTTTTAAATGCAAGTGATTCTGTGCCAGTGGTGCCATCTTGAAAAATCACTAAAAAAGATAACTGCTTTTAGCCCCATAAATTCTGATTCAATCGTTGGATTTTGACGAAATTCATACAGTAGCTGGACCTTTTTTTAAATCACGTTTGGTATATATCTATATATATATTTATATAGATATATATATATATATATATATATATATATATATATATATATATATATATATATATATATTTATATAAATATATATATATATATATATATATATATATATATATATATATATATATATATATATATATATATATATTATATAATATATATATATATATATTTATATATATTGGAACGCACAAATTCTAGATAAAATATATACTTGTTTATTTATTCCAAAGGGTAATTTAATTTCACTGTTGATTCTTCCTCACAGTACACGCGTGGCTTGACTCCCACTAATGGCGTATCTCCTTCTTCTATGTATGTGTGTAATTCATGAGCCCAGTTCACACGCTTGGTTTACTTCATTATTGATGACTTATTGACAGTTGTGTCCTCTACGGCGGAAGATTCTAGTGGCGTTTTACAATATATATATATCTGTAACCCTTTGGCACCGGCGGTCGTTTAAGTGATATTTTTAATGAACCTATTATTCCGTCCAGAAATAACTTTTAAAAAAAGTTAACAAAATGAATTTCCAATGTGTTTTAAATGTGAATCGGATAATTTTTGGAATGTTTTAACCCCATGTGTGCGCTAGGTGCCTAAAACGAGATCGGGCAAATTTGAAAATTTTTATATTGTGATAACTTTTGACAGAGCTATCAAATCATTATGAAACTTTCAGAACATATTGATATTGTTTATTTGTAAATGTGTGTTGCTTTTAATGAGCATGTTGGCAACCCTGTACATAAGGCAGGTGCGGAAAGTGAAAACCTGCAAATCATCGACTCTCCAGAAAAATTGTCGCTTTTTGGAAATAGCCAAACTAAAGCATTTGAAATTTTACTGCGGGCAAGAACGGTAACCCTTTCCCAATTTACCTATATTTTTTAGCATCAAAAACTTCTGTTCACGGTACCTCACGACTTGATAATCAGATACAGTTGAAATTTAAAGTATGTATTGGTATTAAATAGGACCAAGTCTTATAGAAGTGATTTTGAAATGCGGGCAATTCTGTGCCAGTGGTGCTATCTTGAAAAATCACTACGAAAAACAACTGCTTTTAGCCCTATAAATTCTTATTCAGTCATTCGATTTTGACGAAATTCACACAGTAGGTGAACCTTACTTTAAGCCAGCAATTTTCAAATCGTAGTGATCTTGATTGAAGTGATCTCCGATTTTGATTACGACTTGATATTGCAACTTTTACATTGGCCTTAAAACAGCCATTTGACAGCAAGCCTACATAATGGGGAATTGCAAGCATTGTGCAACATTACAAAATCAAAATGTATTCAAAGTCCAACTAATAAGGTATCTAACGTAAAAAGCGAAATACTCGAACGCAAAGTACTGCACATGATGTAAACATTTTCATTTAATATTGTACTCATAAATCTTTTATTCATTCCACATTGAATGCCCAAAAATATATAAGTTGCATTTCATATGAACGGATATTTAGGATAGATGTGCCCACAGATTTTGATATAATGATTTTCGGAAGGTAAGTAGGATTGAGTCCTGGGTAGGCGAGTCAAAACTTGCCACAGTTTGAGGCCGCTGAGTTGAAATTAATTCAAGTAAATTCGATCGAAATCGTTGTTTTTTTGGCCCCCAAATGAAAATTTCTTTTATAAAATCTCTCCAGCTCTTTACTTACGTACATTTGATGGAAGCAATTGAGAAAAAGTTATACAAAACAAGTGCCACTTGTCTCAAAGTTGTGTTAGAGTCTAGCTAATATTTTGCGTGGTTCTTACCAAATTTGCAATAGATAACCAACTATCCAACAGATGTGCATGTGAAATCAGAAAAAATTAGACTTTTGTCTGTTATTGTGCAGTATAAGCATTTATTACAAATTATGTTTCAATGCATGTACTTTTAATGAATTATGTTTTCGTCCATATTCTTCTGGATACTCTTGTAACTGTTACGCTTGGCGATTAATCTAACCCAAACTACAAAAACTATGACTGAAATTTTCGTCAGTCCAACAATTTAAATTTCAAATCAAACTGAACTAAATTTGATGTTTGCATTTTGAACCCGACGAAAGGTAACTGTAAAATATAACATATAGCCCAGTGAAATCCAATATAAAAGAGGCGAAATTTCGGAAAAATTAGGGGAAAGCTGAATTTTGGTGTGAATCTTGGTACTAGCGTGTTGAAAAAAATGTCAAAAGTCCCCATCGATCCGAGTGCTGCGTTACTTTTTATACGGGGTGAAAGTTTATCAAAAGAGACCTTTCCTTAATATCTCAGTAACGGCCAAGTCTTCAGAAAAGCAATGTATGACGAATTTGTAGCTTAAACAATTTCCAACAAAAATTTTTTTAGCTTTTTCTTGTAACTATAACCGTTTTTGAGATATATTGTTCTAAACATTTTCTACTAACAGTATCCTCTTTCTCAACGGCATGTTTGTGAGTTTTTTTTTCTATGTTTGAGAGACACACAAAAAAAACATGTTAGCAAACTTATCTACCAGACTCCAGGACAGGTGGAAAAGTGTGTTCCGAAAAGTTCCCTACACCCCCCGCCCCGCTATGCCATAAAACTGTTCGCTACTCTTTTTTCGGAAATAAACTGTATTGCTGCATCATGTATGGGATATTCCACGAAGGAGTAGGGCAAAACAACAACATTGCAGTTGAAATTAGATTTTGTAACATATCATGGCCCTAGGAGTATGAAAAAGCAAGATAATATCATGGCGTAATTCTGTAATCCCACATTCTTGACATTATAGGAACCCAACCCGCTGCAGACTATCCTGGAATAATCAGTTATTTTACCAATCCTGTGATGACTGCATAGCGCCAGAGGGACATGGCAGGTCTCGAAACCAATTTGCACCTGATATTACGTGACCTTGCCCTAATCGTTCACGGGATAAGACGGTATGGAAAAAACTAAAAAACCGGGTATTTCGGGGTGGTTCGTTTGCGGGGGTGGGTAGGGTGTGGGTGTAGGGCTGCTCATGCGAAATCAAAAATAGGTAATTAACAGGATAAAAATTGAGTTTATCTTGTTTATCGGTTTGCAAAGAGTAGGCAACAAGCTTATTTCTGAAGATTTTGGATGGAAGCTCAAAGATATCATTTTATGGAAAAGGGGGAGGGGATAACTTTTCGGAACACATTTTTCCATCTACCCTGGAGTCTGGTAGATAAGTTTGTTGACATTTTTTTTTTGTGTGCCTCTTAAACAAAAAAAAAAACTCACAAATATTCCAAGTCGTAATCAAAATCGGATAATATCAACATGCCGTTGAGAAAGAGGATACTGTTAGTAGCAAATGTTTAGATCAATATATCTCAAAAACGGTTATAGTTAAAAGAAAAAGTTATCAAATCTCTTTTGTTGGAAATTGTCTAAGCTATATTACATACATTGTTATTCTGAAGACATGACCGTTACTGAGATATTTAGGAAAGGTCACTTTTGGTGACCTTTGACCCCGTATAAAAAGTAACTCAGCACCCGGATCGATGGGGACTTTTGACATTTTGTTCAACACGCTAATACCAAAACTCACACCAAAATTCAGCTTTCCCCTAATTTTTCCGAAGCACCATGTTATATTTCCTCGGACTAATATGCAATGAAGAAAAAAAGCTGAATGTCATGTGCCGGAATTGAGCTGCAGACTGATGGCGAGAATCCTGATCATGCGCCCTATACCTATATACACGCTGCATGAGTCAGCAGAATATTCATTCAATCATCATTTAATCATTTAAAATGATTCGTGTAATTGAACGGTACAATATTTTCACAATGTTACTTAAGCTACAGTATTAATAACTACACAAATGGGTCATTAGGTTCGCGAATTGAGCAGGTAGATCATTAATGGGGGTAGTTTAATGAAACGTTATGGCTTCGGAGACGTATTATAAGTATCAATTGCAAGTTTTATTTTCATCTAGCCATTAGTTTTTAAACATTCCTCTACCAAGCAACTCAATCTGGAAGAAAGTGTAAAATATAATCGAGTACCACACTGTTATAAAGATCCTCGCCAAACAAGGAAAATGGGCTCAAATCATAATGGAAATGATGGCATCCTTTCCAATTTGTTTTTTAAAATAAAAAAAGAAAATGACCAACGAGCAGGACGGCCAATTTAAGTGACCACTCCGAATATTGCTCAAAAAGTCGAAAAGTTTTATATGCTATACCAAAAAACAACAGTTCGCAGAAATACTTGCAGTGCTAGATACAACCCTTTTTAATATAATACAAATCATCCTGGCATAAATAAGATGTAGTTCAAGGTGTAGTGAAGACGAGAGTTGAGTATTGAGTCGAATCGCTACTGGAGACAAAACGTGGATTGATCATTTCAATCCTGAGTCCAAACAAGGTTATATACAGTGACACAAATACGCACACCACCACCGAAGAAGTTCAAGGCAGATGACTCAGAAGGCATACTGTTGATAAAACTCAGAAGGAATACTGTATACACAAATATAGAATACTACGCTTCAATTCTACAGTAGTTGAAAGAAGCCCTAAAAAAAAGAAACTCTAGCGCACCTGAACCGCTAGAAACACTAATGTTTGAAGAACAGTAGAAGAATCGTGCAGGTTTTGAGTGCATATTCCACCACATGAGCTGCTTATTACGGCCAAACTGCTTCAAATGCCACGTTTTACTTTTGTCTCAAGAATGCATTATAACTCATATGGTAGAAGATTTCAGATATTACCACTGGCATGAATTTCAACGTTTATGAGAGCAAAACACGGGTTAATTATATTCGTTATCAGTTGCGTGTTTCACAAAATTTTGACAGCAGCATCTCATATAACATCAATGAAAAAAATGCTCAGTGCCTGCAGTACTGTAACTGAAGTTGGTGTTTGGGGCTGCGATCCGAAAAATTTGCAGAACTTTGGGAATTGAAACATCGGTTATTTATTTTCATTGTAAATGTTTTCGGCATGAGTACTTACTGTAAGCATTTATTGATACAAAAGTAGCACAACCGACTCGTGCTGGCAACCCTTCGCCAGTATCAAAGCCAAGAATATATCACATCTGCTTCACGTTGTTATATTACATTCGAAGTTATAGGAGTATAAAGAAATTTAGGGTTACCTGCAGCGAGTTATTTTCAAATAATCAAAAGCTTAATATTTGCTGTTTATTGTCACTACAATATCATTACCAATTGAAAATTCTACGATAAAACCGCTTAATAAAGATATTGCAAACAAACACAAATCCAACAATAGGTGCCAACCCTATCGTGGCTTTTCAACCAAATTTGGCCTGAATAATGTTTATAATAAGTTCCATCAATTGTATGAAATTCGTATTGATTCCATGACTGCACTGGAAGTTCTCATAGTTGATCTGATCAACATCTCACATAGTTGATCTGATCAACATCTCACATAGTTGATCTGGTAGCACCACAGAATCAAAATAGTGAACGAACAACCACGACTTGGAAGCAATATAAAAATTGCATCTACGAGCATTTATTTGACCCCATATAGACTAGACTGTGACGTCATTAAAAAAAATGTGTCTATACGGTATGTTTGGAAGCAATGAAGATGTTGCTTCCAAGGGGAAATTATCTTCTCAAGAGAGAGACTCAGAGCGGAGCTGCGAACGCATGACTACTGTGGAACTTATTCCTGCGTTCCCCTCACTCGTAGCATGGTAAATTGTTATTGTTATCATTTTGCTTTGCTTGTACAGATTTTTTTGTGAATGAAAAATGCTTGCTGTGAGCGAATTTGAATTACGAGATGTGGCAAGCATTGCCAGATGTTGTAGATTCGATAAGTCGTTTTATTTATGATTTATATTATGACATTATTTTTTGTGTGTTCTATTTTGTATAGAAACTTTTATGAAGGTGTTTTCAATTGGCGGCGGATTTTAGTCACTTATAGCCTATAGGATTTGGTAATAATATTTCAATGTAGTAATAGGTAAAGCTGTAGACTAGAATTGTGTCGAATTAAATGTGTAAAATTACTGTGTAAAATTGCATGATACTTTTGATTGATATTTGAAATAGAGAAAGGTTGAAATAGGTGAATGTGTTCACTTGTTCTGTGGGTCAATATTTTAGAATTCGTCAACTTATCTAATTTTTATATAATTGGATCTCGGTAATTTGCTGAAAAAAAACATCATCAACCAGGATCGATCGAAATTGAATTCGTTAATTGTCTCTATATCAAAGAGATGTATCTACTCGGTAGTTTGATCGGAAAATTAATAAATGAAAAACTCGGAACGGATTATCAGTTGTAGTCTTAAACAAAAATAATTTTGCTGGTTATGTGTACTATTTTCGAGCGTTTCAGACATTTGGCGAAATATCGGATTTTGTTATTTAAATAATGCTAAAGCTGTGAACAGGCTTGGTACAAATAGTCCTTTTACTTTTCAAGTTTGTTGCCGGTGATTTGAAGAATTGCTGAGTAGTCAATATAAATATTCAGTGATATTGCTCACAGTTAGGAGAAATTGAGAAACAATGAAGATAATGAACATTGTGTGTCATTTAGGATGTCAAGAAGAACAATGACATAGTCATAATGAAAATGTGCATTCTTACAATAGGGGTAAATCACCTAAAGACAATAAATATTTTGACAGTACATAACCGATAATTGCTAGCTCACTTGGACCAAACAAAGGTTTTTTTCGGCACATCAAATTATATTCAAAATGATCTCATTAGTTTCAAAACGATATCATTGTAATGCAATTCAGAAAAGCAAATTCATAGCAATAATATTAGATAAAACAACCGATATATCATATCGATCAAAACTTTCAACAACCTTCGGTTACACTACTTCTTTCGGTGCAGATAAAGATACTTTCATAAATATCACTGATGTTTCTGATAACCAAAATGCGTCCCGTTCATTTAACTTTGTATTGCATGTTGTCCGAAAATTCAAAGCCTTGAGGAGCCTCTGTAACATCTGCCAAAACAACTGGTTTGCAAACATGTATAAAACAAATGGATAAAACGCAATATATAGTATATTCATTTCTTCGAACATCGACTAAATTTGATTTTATCTAAATCGTGCAATAGTATACGTGAATGCAGAATTTTCCAAATCTATTACTAGTTTTTCAACAACGACAATAATTTTATTTGCTTTGTATTTATTCGTCAAAAAATGCTTCAGAAATTAGCTCCGAAACGGTGGACTTTTAATGGTTGGTTATTTTGAATAATTTTTCTATAATAAAGAGCAATTAAAATAACTCGTGGAATATATAACGGAAAATGATAGTGCTATTTGAGATGGAGAGATCGTTAATAATGAGAGTGGGCTTTTTATTTTACTTAAAGATTCTTAGTTTATTTTTCTGTTGAATGTTCAATGTAAAAAAAAACATACTGATCGATATACTTCAGTCCTAACAATTGTTACGACTGACTAAACTCTGTCGAGCTGTCGTCAGTGCAGCATATATTTACTTAGAGATCTTCCTTCTCTTGCCCGGCGTGCCTTTTTCCCAGCCGACTAGCTCAGCCTGGTGTGGGTTGGCGGGCGGAAGATCTCTACGTGCTATGGCACGCAGACAATACAACACTCACCACATTTCACAGTTTTTACATCAGGAAGAAAGGAAAACAAAGAGTATCCGCAAGAATCATTAACAAAATGTTTATTCCATTTGTATTATTTACAAAAAAACAAACTCAAACAGAAAAAAAAAGGAACAAATAATCTAAGAAGAAAAAAAAAAATCCAAAAAAATCATAAGTCCACAATCCAATTAACTAAATTCAAGCACATAGGTCAAATAAAATCAAAGAAATCGAATTAAATCAACTAAAGTCTAATTTGGGTGGGGTTTTTCCATGCCCAACCCCGGCCGGAGTGGAGTTCACATTGATCATACATTTTTTTCTTTCCTATTTTCTTTTTGTTTGAAATAAAAATGTGATTCACATGTAGGGATAAACTAATAATTCCAACAAAACAAAAAAAAAATATATCAAACAAATATAATACCAAAATAATTGATCTGAAAAAAAGATGTTAATTCGAATAAATAAACCAATTAAATATATAATCATGCAAAAGTAAAGAAAAATAATAGCGAAATTTAATGAAATTTTACATTCCCCCACACCTTTAGTTTCTTTTTCCTCAATTTGAACTTCAGATTCATTTACTTAACGAAAAAAAAGATTTTATTTATAATTAGTTGTATGATTTGCGGCAAAAAAACGGCATTCAATTCTTCTCCGACACTCCTAGTCATGCAGCGTCAATCTCCACTTCTGAACTTGAAAATTTCTCATTTCATCCATTTTACGGCTTAATACAGCTTAGGGTATAAAGTTAATAGGTTACTTGGCAATTGCTTATCTGGTTCCATGCGCGTAGGTTAACTGATTTGATGAAATTCGTCACCAAGGAAGCTGGTGTCTCGCCCCAAGAACAGGTTAGCCTTGAAATTTGCTTCTGCTTAGGTGCGTTAACGGTTTCCATACCATGAGCCCGCTCGAGGAATCACAGAAATTTTTCGTCCAGGCCAAATTAATTCACAATGTCTGCCAACGACACCGCCTTCTGGTGAGCACACTGATAAGATTGCTTTCTTCTTTCTCCCAGCAGTCACTTTAATTTTCTAATATTTCACCCACTTTACTAAACTTTTTCAAACTTTCAAACAATTTATAAATTTTTCACTATTGCACAATAGTTTAACTATTTTTGTATTACTTCAGACAGTTTTGTACTGGATTCTTTTCCAAAATTTCCCTCAAAATCTCCCCTTTTTCTGTTCAAATCAACTTCTATTTTAATTTTATAACCACCACAAAAGAATCCGCTGAACTGCTTTCTTCCACTTCTCACCATTGAATCCCCTTTTTCGTTGTCCAGAAAAATTTTCACTATACCGCTAGAGCGGTTTATTTCCAATACGCATTGCTTCCAATTTTGATGCAATTCGGCCATCCCCAAATCATATGGTACAGTCAGGGATCGCAACTCGCAGCTGATCGAGTACTCGTTCAGACATGTTGTGGAACATGTGATAAAACACTCGCCTGTCAGTGGGTTGCAACTTGACAACTGTCACCTGCGGAGAATAACCGACGTGCTGAGTGATGGTATATTTGTATTTTCTTTTAGTTTTTCCTTCACTATAATTTTATATGTTTCAGCATCGCAACACAATGTAATATACTGTATCATATTCACAAAATGGCAAAATTTGAAGATCAAAAACAAGCTTCAAGAAATAGTTTCACGGTAATTGGGAACGATTTATGGTTGATTTGTGAAACACCACAACGTCGTTAAACAGCAAGGTGCATAATTGAATAAATGAGAATGTTGTATCATTCTTTACAAGTGCTTATGTCGAAATAATTGGTAGCATAATCGTTAAAATAATAAAGTCAAGGTTTTCATCCTTAATAAGTTTGAAATTTTTAAATCTTTTCAAATCTTCGAAGTTTGGCCACTTTCAAAAATATTATATTTCTAGTTCTAGGAATGTTATTATTTTACTGATAAATAAATATGGTTTCTTATTGTGTGAAGGACTGTGAACTTTTATTTTCATAAGAATACATAATGTCTACTCTCACGTCCCCGTTAGTAATTCCTGGCTGCTTTTATACAGGGGTTCTATTACACGTAACGAATTCGCGGAAAGCGTAATCAACCATGGACGTCAGCCATGGACATCAACCAATTGCTTCCCTTCGGTAAATTGTCACGCCACGCCACTGATATATATATATATATATATATATATATATATATATATATATATATATATATATATATATATATATATATATACATATATATCATCAAAAAATTTCAGTGAAAAAATCTCAGGAACGCGGCCAACCGATTGAACTGAAATTTCAGGACACATTGGTGTATATGCAGAATAGTGGTAGGTTTCAGAAAAAGTTAATAATCTTTAACCCTTTGGCGCCGGCGGTCATTTTAGTGATATTTTTAATATTCCTATTATTCCGTACACAAATAATTTTTGCAAAAATAAAGTTGATGAAATAAATTTCCAACGTGTTATACATGTGAATCGGATAATGTTTTGGAATTTTTTAACCCCATGTGTGCGCTGGGTGCCTGAAAAAAGAACGGGAAAACTTGAAAATTTGTAAATTGCGATAACTTTTGACAGAGCTTTTCAATCATTACGAAATTTTCAGGAAATATTGGTATTTTTTAGTTGTAGATTTATGTAGCTTTTAATGAGCGTGCTGGCAACCCTGTAGCTGGGGCAGGCACTGAAAATGTAAACCTCCAAATCATCGTTTCTCTTGAAAAAATGCCGCTTCTTCAAAAAAAGCCATTCATATGTAAATCTTGTGCTTTGTTCACATAGACAAAAAAAAATTTGAAAGGGTATAACGGGCACGCCTGGTAACCGTTGCCCAATTTACCTATATTTTTAAGTAAATTGGGGCAAGGGTTAACTTCTGTTCACGGAAACTCACGATACGATAAGCAGAACTAATTGAAATTTGCAGAATGTATTGGTCTTCAATAGGAACAGGTCTGATAGAAGTGATTTTTAAATGCAAGTGATTCTGTGCCAGTGGTGCCATCTTGAAAAATCACTAAAAAAGATAACTGCTTTTAGCCCCATAAATTCTGATTCAATCGTTGGATTTTGACGAAATTCATACAGTAGCTGGACCTTTTTTTAAATCACGTTTGGTATATATCTATATATATATTTATATAGATATATATATATATATATATATATATATATATATATATATATATATATATATATTTATATATATTGGAACGCACAAATTCTAGATAAAATATATACTTGTTTATTTATTCCAAAGGGTAATTTAATTTCACTGTTGATTCTTCCTCACAGTACACGCGTGGCTTGACTCCCACTAATGGCGTATCTCCTTCTTCTATGTATGTGTGTAATTCATGAGCCCAGTTCACACGCTTGGTTTACTTCATTATTGATGACTTATTGACAGTTGTGTCCTCTACGGCGGAAGATTCTAGTGGCGTTTTACAATATATATATATCTGTAACCCTTTGGCACCGGCGGTCGTTTAAGTGATATTTTTAATGAACCTATTATTCCGTCCAGAAATAACTTTTAAAAAAAGTTAACAAAATGAATTTCCAATGTGTTTTAAATGTGAATCGGATAATTTTTGGAATGTTTTAACCCCATGTGTGCGCTAGGTGCCTAAAACGAGATCGGGAAAATTTGAAAATTTTTATATTGTGATAACTTTTGACAGAGCTATCAAATCATTATGAAACTTTCAGAACATATTGATATTGTTTATTTGTAAATGTGTGTTGCTTTTAATGAGCATGTTGGCAACCCTGTACATAAGGCAGGTGCGGAAAGTGAAAACCTGCAAATCATCGACTCTCCAGAAAAATTGTCGCTTTTTGGAAATAGCCAAACTAAAGCATTTGAAATTTTACTGCGGGCAAGAACGGTAACCCTTTCCCAATTTACCTATATTTTTTAGCATCAAAAACTTCTGTTCACGGTAACTCACGACTTGATAATCAGATACAGTTGAAATTTAAAGTATGTATTGGTATTAAATAGGACCAAGTCTTATAGAAGTGATTTTGAAATGCGGGCAATTCTGTGCCAGTGGTGCTATCTTGAAAAATCACTACGAAAAACAACTGCTTTTAGCCCTATAAATTCTTATTCAGTCATTCGATTTTGACGAAATTCACACAGTAGGTGAACCTTACTTTAAGCCAGCAATTTTCAAATCGTAGTGATCTTGATTGAAGTGATCTCCGATTTTGATTACGACTTGATATTGCAACTTTTACATTGGCCTTAAAACAGCCATTTGACAGCAAGCCTACATAATGGGGAATTGCAAGCATTGTGCAACATTACAAAATCAAAATGTATTCAAAGTCCAACTAATAAGGTATCTAACGTAAAAAGCGAAATACTCGAACGCAAAGTACTGCACATGATGTAAACATTTTCATTTAATATTGTACTCATAAATCTTTTATTCATTCCACATTGAATGCCCAAAAATATATAAGTTGCATTTCATATGAACGGATATTTAGGATAGATGTGCCCACAGATTTTGATATAATGATTTTCGGAAGGTAAGTAGGATTGAGTCCTGGGTAGGCGAGTCAAAACTTGCCACAGTTTGAGGCCGCTGAGTTGAAATTAATTCAAGTAAATTCGATCGAAATCGTTGTTTTTTTGGCCCCCAAATGAAAATTTCTTTTATAAAATCTTTCCAGCTCTTTACTTACGTACATTTGATGGAAGCAATTGAGAAAAAGTTATACAAAACAAGTGCCACTTGTCTCAAAGTTGTGTTAGAGTCTAGCTAATATTTTGCGTGGTTCTTACCAAATTTGCAATAGATAACCAACTATCCAACAGATGTGCATGTGAAATCAGAAAAAATTAGACTTTTGTCTGTTATTGTGCAGTATAAGCATTTATTACAAATTATGTTTCAATGCATGTACTTTTAATGAATTATGTTTTCGTCCATATTCTTCTGGATACTCTTGTAACTGTTACGCTTGGCGATTAATCTAACCCAAACTACAAAAACTATGACTGAAATTTTCGTCAGTCCAACAATTTAAATTTCAAATCAAACTGAACTAAATTTGATGTTTGCATTTTGAACCCGACGAAAGGTAACTGTAAAATATAACATATAGCCCAGTGAAATCCAATATAAAAGAGGCGAAATTTCGGAAAAATTAGGGGAAAGCTGAATTTTGGTGTGAATCTTGGTACTAGCGTGTTGAAAAAAATGTCAAAAGTCCCCATCGATCCGAGTGCTGCGTTACTTTTTATACGGGGTGAAAGTTTATCAAAAGAGACCTTTCCTTAATATCTCAGTAACGGCCAAGTCTTCAGAAAAGCAATGTATGACGAATTTGTAGCTTAAACAATTTCCAACAAAAATTTTTTTAGCTTTTTCTTGTAACTATAACCGTTTTTGAGATATATTGTTCTAAACATTTTCTACTAACAGTATCCTCTTTCTCAACGGCATGTTTGTGAGTTTTTTTTTCTATGTTTGAGAGACACACAAAAAAAAACATGTTAACAAACTTATCTACCAGACTCCAGGACAGGTGGAAAAGTGTGTTCCGAAAAGTTCCCTACACCCCCCGCCCCGCTATGCCATAAAACTGTTCGCTACTCTTTTTTCGGAAATAAACTGTATTGCTGCATCATGTATGGGATATTCCACGAAGGAGTAGGGCAAAACAACAACATTGCAGTTGAAATTAGATTTTGTAACATATCATGGCCCTAGGAGTATGAAAAAGCAAGATAATATCATGGCGTAATTCTGTAATCCCACATTCTTGACATTATAGGAACCCAACCCGCTGCAGACTATCCTGGAATAATCAGTTATTTTACCAATCCTGTGATGACTGCATAGCGCCAGAGGGACATGGCAGGTCTCGAAACCAATTTGCACCTGATATTACGTGACCTTGCCCTAATCGTTCACGGGATAAGACGGTATGGAAAAAACTAAAAAACCGGGTATTTCGGGGTGGTTCGTTTGCGGGGGTGGGTAGGGTGTGGGTGTAGGGCTGCTCATGCGAAATCAAAAATAGGTAATTAACAGGATAAAAATTGAGTTTATCTTGTTTATCGGTTTGCAAAGAGTAGGCAACAAGCTTATTTCTGAAGATTTTGGATGGAAGCTCAAAGATATCATTTTATGGAAAAGGGGGAGGGGATAACTTTTCGGAACACATTTTTCCATCTACCCTGGAGTCTGGTAGATAAGTTTGTTGACATTTTTTTTTTGTGTGCCTCTTAAACAAAAAAAAAAAACTCACAAATATTCCAAGTCGTAATCAAAATCGGATAATATCAACATGCCGTTGAGAAAGAGGATACTGTTAGTAGCAAATGTTTAGATCAATATATCTCAAAAACGGTTATAGTTAAAAGAAAAAGTTATCAAATCTCTTTTGTTGGAAATTGTCTAAGCTATATTACATACATTGTTATTCTGAAGACATGACCGTTACTGAGATATTTAGGAAAGGTCACTTTTGGTGACCTTTGACCCCGTATAAAAAGTAACTCAGCACCCGGATCGATGGGGACTTTTGACATTTTGTTCAACACGCTAATACCAAAACTCACACCAAAATTCAGCTTTCCCCTAATTTTTCCGAAGCACCATGTTATATTTCCTCGGACTAATATGCAATGAAGAAAAAAAGCTGAATGTCATGTGCCGGAATTGAGCTGCAGACTGATGGCGAGAATCCTGATCATGCGCCCTATACCTATATACACGCTGCATGAGTCAGCAGAATATTCATTCAATCATCATTTAATCATTTAAAATGATTCGTGTAATTGAACGGTACAATATTTTCACAATGTTACTTAAGCTACAGTATTAATAACTACACAAATGGGTCATTAGGTTCGCGAATTGAGCAGGTAGATCATTAATGGGGGTAGTTTAATGAAACGTTATAGCTTCGGAGACGTATTATAAGTATCAATTGCAAGTTTTATTTTCATCTAGCCATTAGTTTTTAAACATTCCTCTACCAAGCAACTCAATCTGGAAGAAAGTGTAAAATATAATCGAGTACCACACTGTTATAAAGATCCTCGCCAAACAAGGAAAATGGGCTCAAATCATAATGGAAATGATGGCATCCTTTCCAATTTGTTTTTTAAAATAAAAAAAGAAAATGACCAACGAGCAGGACGGCCAATTTAAGTGACCACTCCGAATATTGCTCAAAAAGTCGAAAAGTTTTATATGCTATACCAAAAAACAACAGTTCGCAGAAATACTTGCAGTGCTAGATACAACCCTTTTTAATATAATACAAATCATCCTGGCATAAATAAGATGTAGTTCAAGGTGTAGTGAAGACGAGAGTTGAGTATTGAGTCGAATCGCTACTGGAGACAAAACGTGGATTGATCATTTCAATCCTGAGTCCAAACAAGGTTATATACAGTGACACAAATACGCACACCACCACCGAAGAAGTTCAAGGCAGATGACTCAGAAGGCATACTGTTGATAAAACTCAGAAGGAATACTGTATACACAAATATAGAATACTACGCTTCAATTCTACAGTAGTTGAAAGAAGCCCTAAAAAAAAGAAACTCTAGCGCACCTGAACCGCTAGAAACACTAATGTTCGAAGAACAGTAGAAGAATCGTGCAGGTTTTGAGTGCATATTCCACCACATGAGCTGCTTATTACGGCCAAACTGCTTCAAATGCCACGTTTTACTTTTGTCTCAAGAATGCATTATAACTCATATGGTAGAAGATTTCAGATATTACCACTGGCATGAATTTCAACGTTTATGAGAGCAAAACACGGGTTAATTATATTCGTTATCAGTTGCGTGTTTCACAAAATTTTGACAGCAGCATCTCATATAACATCAATGAAAAAAATGCTCAGTGCCTGCAGTACTGTAACTGAAGTTGGTGTTTGGGGCTGCGATCCGAAAAATTTGCAGAACTTTGGGAATTGAAACATCGGTTATTTATTTTCATTGTAAATGTTTTCGGCATGAGTACTTACTGTAAGCATTTATTGATACAAAAGTAGCACAACCGACTCGTGCTGGCAACCCTTCGCCAGTATCAAAGCCAAGAATATATCACATCTGCTTCACGTTGTTATATTACATTCGAAGTTATAGGAGTATAAAGAAATTTAGGGTTACCTGCAGCGAGTTATTTTCAAATAATCAAAAGCTTAATATTTGCTGTTTATTGTCACTACAATATCATTACCAATTGAAAATTCTACGATAAAACCGCTTAATAAAGATATTGCAAACAAACACAAATCCAACAATAGGTGCCAACCCTATCGTGGCTTTTCAACCAAATTTGGCCTGAATAATGTTTATAATAAGTTCCATCAATTGTATGAAATTCGTATTGATTCCATGACTGCACTGGAAGTTCTCATAGTTGATCTGATCAACATCTCACATAGTTGATCTGATCAACATCTCACATAGTTGATCTGGTAGCACCACAGAATCAAAATAGTGAACGAACAACCACGACTTGGAAGCAATATAAAAATTGCATCTACGAGCATTTATTTGACCCCATATAGACTAGACTGTGACGTCATTAAAAAAAATGTGTCTATACGGTATGTTTGGAAGCAATGAAGATGTTGCTTCCAAGGGGAAATTATCTTCTCAAGAGAGAGACTCAGAGCGGAGCTGCGAACGCATGACTACTGTGGAACTTATTCCTGCGTTCCCCTCACTCGTAGCATGGTAAATTGTTATTGTTATCATTTTGCTTTGCTTGTACAGATTTTTTTGTGAATGAAAAATGCTTGCTGTGAGCGAATTTGAATTACGAGATGTGGCAAGCATTGCCAGATGTTGTAGATTCGATAAGTCGTTTTATTTATGATTTATATTATGAAATTATTTTTTGTGTGTTCTATTTTGTATAGAAACTTTTATGAAGGTGTTTTCAATTGGCGGCGGATTTTAGTCACTTATAGCCTATAGGATTTGGTAATAATATTTCAATGTAGTAATAGGTAAAGCTGTAGACTAGAATTGTGTCGAATTAAATGTGTAAAATTACTGTGTAAAATTGCATGATACTTTTGATTGATATTTGAAATAGAGAAAGGTTGAAATAGGTGAATGTGTTCACTTGTTCTGTGGGTCAATATTTTAGAATTCGTCAACTTATCTAATTTTTATATAATTGGATCTCGGTAATTTGCTGAAAAAAAACATCATCAACCAGGATCGATCGAAATTGAATTCGTTAATTGTCTCTATATCAAAGAGATGTATCTACTCGGTAGTTTGATCGGAAAATTAATAAATGAAAAACTCGGAACGGATTATCAGTTGTAGTCTTAAACAAAAATAATTTTGCTGGTTATGTGTACTATTTTCGAGCGTTTCAGACATTTGGCGAAATATCGGATTTTGTTATTTAAATAATGCTAAAGCTGTGAACAGGCTTGGTACAAATAGTCCTTTTACTTTTCAAGTTTGTTGCCGGTGATTTGAAGAATTGCTGAGTAGTCAATATAAATATTCAGTGATATTGCTCACAGTTAGGAGAAATTGAGAAACAATGAAGATAATGAACATTGTGTGTCATTTAGGATGTCAAGAAGAACAATGACATAGTCATAATGAAAATGTGCATTCTTACAATAGGGGTAAATCACCTAAAGACAATAAATATTTTGACAGTACATAACCGATAATTGCTAGCTCACTTGGACCAAACAAAGGTTTTTTTCGGCACATCAAATTATATTCAAAATGATCTCATTAGTTTCAAAACGATATCATTGTAATGCAATTCAGAAAAGCAAATTCATAGCAATAATATTAGATAAAACAACCGATATATCATATCGATCAAAACTTTCAACAACCTTCGGTTACACTACTTCTTTCGGTGCAGATAAAGATACTTTCATAAATATCACTGATGTTTCTGTTAACCAAAATGCGTCCCGTTCATTTAACTTTGTATTGCATGTTGTCCGAAAATTCAAAGCCTTGAGGAGCCTCTGTAACATCTGCCAAAACAACTGGTTTGCAAACATGTATAAAACAAATGGATAAAACGCAATATATAGTATATTCATTTCTTCGAACATCGACTAAATTTGATTTTATCTAAATCGTGCAATAGTATACGTGAATGCAGAATTTTCCAAATCTATTACTAGTTTTTCAACAACGACAATAATTTTATTTGCTTTGTATTTATTCGTCAAAAAATGCTTCAGAAATTAGCTCCGAAACGGTGGACTTTTAATGGTTGGTTATTTTGAATAATTTTTCTATAATAAAGAGCAATTAAAATAACTCGTGGAATATATAACGGAAAATGATAGTGCTATTTGAGATGGAGAGATCGTTAATAATGAGAGTGGGCTTTTTATTTTACTTAAAGATTCTTAGTTTATTTTTCTGTTGAATGTTTAATGTAAAAAAAAACATACTGATCGATATACTTCAGTCCTAACAATTGTTACGACTGACTAAACTCTGTCGAGCTGTCGTCAGTGCAGCATATATTTACTTAGAGATCTTCCTTCTCTTGCCCGGCGTGCCTTTTTCCCAGCCGACTAGCTCAGCCTGGTGTGGGTTGGCGGGCGGAAGATCTCTACGTGCTATGGCACGCAGACAATACAACACTCACCACATTTCACAGTTTTTACATCAGGAAGAAAGGAAAACAAAGAGTATCCGCAAGAATCATTAACAAAATGTTTATTCCATTTGTATTATTTACAAAAAAAAAAACTCAAACAGAAAAAAAAGGAACAAATAATCTAAGAAGAAAAAAAAAATCCAAAAAAATCATAAGTCCACAATCCAATTAACTAAATTCAAGCACATAGGTCAAATAAAATCAAAGAAATCGAATTAAATCAACTAAAGTCTAATTTGGGTGGGGTTTTTCCATGCCCAACCCCGGCCGGAGTGGAGTTCACATTGATCATACATTTTTTTCTTTCCTATTTTCTTTTTGTTTGAAATAAAAATGTGATTCACATGTAGGGATAAACTAATAATTCCAACAAAACAAAAAAAAAATATATCAAACAAATATAATACCAAAATAATTGATCTGAAAAAAAGATGTTAATTCGAATAAATAAACCAATTAAATATATAATCATGCAAAAGTAAAGAAAAATAATAGCGAAATTTAATGAAATTTTACATTCCCCCACACCTTTAGTTTCTTTTTCCTCAATTTGAACTTCAGATTCATTTACTTAACGAAAAAAAAGATTTTATTTATAATTAGTTGTATGATTTGCGGCAAAAAAACGGCATTCAATTCTTCTCCGACACTCCTAGTCATGCAGCGTCAACCTCCACTTCTGAACTTGAAAATTTCTCATTTCATCCATTTTACGGCTTAATACAGCTTAGGGTATAAAGTTAATAGGTTACTTGGCAATTGCTTATCTGGTTCCATGCGCGTAGGTTAACTGATTTGATGAAATTCGTCACCAAGGAAGCTGGTGTCTCGCCCCAAGAACAGGTTAGCCTTGAAATTTGCTTCTGCTTAGGTGCGTTAACGGTTTCCATACCATGAGCCCGCTCGAGGAATCACAGAAATTTTTCGTCCAGGCCAAATTAATTCACAACGTCTGCCAACGACACCGCCTTCTGGTGAGCACACTGATAAGATTGCTTTCTTCTTTCTCCCAGCAGTCACTTTAATTTTCTAATATTTCACCCACTTTACTAAACTTTTTCAAACTTTCAAACAATTTATAAATTTTTCACTATTGCACAATAGTTTAACTATTTTTGTATTACTTCAGACAGTTTTGTACTGGATTCTTTTCCAAAATTTCCCTCAAAATCTCCCCTTTTTCTGTTCAAATCAACTTCTATTTTAATTTTATAACCACCACAAAAGAATCCGCTGAACTGCTTTCTTCCACTTCTCACCATTGAATCCCCTTTTTCGTTGTCCAGAAAAATTTTCACTATACCGCTAGAGCGGTTTATTTCCAATACGCATTGCTTCCAATTTTGATGCAATTCGGCCATCCCCAAATCATATGGTACAGTCAGGGATCGCAACTCGCAGCTGATCGAGTACTCGTTCAGACATGTTGTGGAACATGTGATAAAACACTCGCCTGTCAGTGGGTTGCAACTTGACAACTGTCACCTGCGGAGAATAACCGACGTGCTGAGTGATGGTATATTTGTATTTTCTTTTAGTTTTTCCTTCACTATAATTTTATATGTTTCAGCATCGCAACACAATGTAATATACTGTATCATATTCACAAAATGGCAAAATTTGAAGATCAAAAACAAGCTTCAAGAAATAGTTTCACGGTAATTGGGAACGATTTATGGTTGATTTGTGAAACACCACAACGTCGTTAAACAGCAAGGTGCATAATTGAATAAATGAGAATGTTGTATCATTCTTTACAAGTGCTTATGTCGAAATAATTGGTAGCATAATCGTTAAAATAATAAAGTCAAGGTTTTCATCCTTAATAAGTTTGAAATTTTTAAATCTTTTCAAATCTTCGAAGTTTGGCCACTTTCAAAAATATTATATTTCTAGTTCTAGGAATGTTATTATTTTACTGATAAATAAATATGGTTTCTTATTGTGTGAAGGACTGTGAACTTTTATTTTCATAAGAATACATAATGTCTACTCTCACGTCCCCGTTAGTAATTCCTGGCTGCTTTTATACAGGGGTTCTATTACACGTAACGAATTCGCGGAAAGCGTAATCAACCATGGACGTCAGCCATGGACATCAACCAATTGCTTCCCTTCGGTAAATTGTCACGCCACGCCACTGATATATATATATATATATATATATATATATATATATATATATATATATATATATATATATATATACATATATATCATCAAAAAATTTCAGTGAAAAAATCTCAGGAACGCGGCCAACCGATTGAACTGAAATTTCAGGACACATTGGTGTATATGCAGAATAGTGGTAGGTTTCAGAAAAAGTTAATAATCTTTAACCCTTTGGCGCCGGCGGTCATTTTAGTGATATTTTTAATATTCCTATTATTCCGTACACAAATAATTTTTGCAAAAATAAAGTTGATGAAATAAATTTCCAACGTGTTTTACATGTGAATCGGATAATGTTTTGGAATTTTTTAACGCCATGTGTGCGCTGGGTGCCTGAAAAAAGAACGGGAAAACTTGAAAATTTGTAAATTGCGATAACTTTTGACAGAGCTTTTCAATCATTACGAAATTTTCAGGAAATATTGGTATTTTTTAGTTGTAGATTTATGTAGCTTTTAATGAGCGTGCTGGCAACCCTGTAGCTGGGGCAGGCACTGAAAATGTAAACCTCCAAATCATCGTTTCTCTTGAAAAAATGCCGCTTCTTCAAAAGAAGCCATTCATATGTAAATCTTGTGCTTTGTTTACATAGACAAAAAAAAATTTGAAAGGGTATAACGGGCACGCCTGGTAACCGTTGCCCAATTTACCTATATTTTTAAGTAAATTGGGGCAAGGGTTAACTTCTGTTCACGGAAACTCACGATACGATAAGCAGAACTAATTGAAATTTGCAGAATGTATTGGTCTTCAATAGGAACAGGTCTGATAGAAGTGATTTTTAAATGCAAGTGATTCTGTGCCAGTGGTGCCATCTTGAAAAATCACTAAAAAAGATAACTGCTTTTAGCCCCATAAATTCTGATTCAATCGTTGGATTTTGACGAAATTCATACAGTAGCTGGACCTTTTTTTAAATCACGTTTGGTATATATCTATATATATATTTATATAGATATATATATATATATATATATATATATATATATATATATATATATATATATATATATATATATATATATATATATATATATATATTTATATATATATATATATATATATATATATATATATATATATATATATATATATATATATATATATATATATATATATATATATATATATATTTTTTTATATATTGGAACGCACAAATTCTAGATAAAATATATACTTGTTTATTTATTCCAAAGGGTAATTTAATTTCACTGTTGATTCTTCCTCACAGTACACGCGTGGCTTGACTCCCACTAATGGCGTATCTCCTTCTTCTATGTATGTGTGTAATTCATGAGCCCAGTTCACACGCTTGGTTTACTTCATTATTGATGACTTATTGACAGTTGTGTCCTCTACGGCGGAAGATTCTAGTGGCGTTTTACAATATATATATATCTGTAACCCTTTGGCACCGGCGGTCGTTTAAGTGATATTTTTAATGAACCTATTATTCCGTCCAGAAATAACTTTTAAAAAAAGTTAACAAAATGAATTTCCAATGTGTTTTAAATGTGAATCGGATAATTTTTGGAATGTTTTAACCCCATGTGTGCGCTAGGTGCCTAAAACGAGATCGGGCAAATTTGAAAATTTTTATATTGTGATAACTTTTGACAGAGCTATCAAATCATTATGAAACTTTCAGAACATATTGATATTGTTTATTTGTAAATGTGTGTTGCTTTTAATGAGCATGTTGGCAACCCTGTACATAAGGCAGGTGCGGAAAGTGAAAACCTGCAAATCATCGACTCTCCAGAAAAATTGTCGCTTTTTGGAAATAGCCAAACTAAAGCATTTGAAATTTTACTGCGGGCAAGAACGGTAACCCTTTCCCAATTTACCTATATTTTTTAGCATCAAAAACTTCTGTTCACGGTAACTCACGACTTGATAATCAGATACAGTTGAAATTTAAAGTATGTATTGGTATTAAATAGGACCAAGTCTTATAGAAGTGATTTTGAAATGCGGGCAATTCTGTGCCAGTGGTGCTATCTTGAAAAATCACTACGAAAAACAACTGTTTTTAGCCCTATAAATTCTTATTCAGTCATTCGATTTTGACGAAATTCACACAGTAGGTGAACCTTACTTTAAGCCAGCAATTTTCAAATCGTAGTGATCTTGATTGAAGTGATCTCCGATTTTGATTACGACTTGATATTGCAACTTTTACATTGGCCTTAAAACAGCCATTTGACAGCAAGCCTACATAATGGGGAATTGCAAGCATTGTGCAACATTACAAAATCAAAATGTATTCAAAGTCCAACTAATAAGGTATCTAACGTAAAAAGCGAAATACTCGAACGCAAAGTACTGCACATGATGTAAACATTTTCATTTAATATTGTACTCATAAATCTTTTATTCATTCCACATTGAATGCCCAAAAATATATAAGTTGCATTTCATATGAACGGATATTTAGGATAGATGTGCCCACAGATTTTGATATAATGATTTTCGGAAGGTAAGTAGGATTGAGTCCTGGGTAGGCGAGTCAAAACTTGCCACAGTTTGAGGCCGCTGAGTTGAAATTAATTCAAGTAAATTCGATCGAAATCGTTGTTTTTTGGCCCCCAAATGAAAATTTCTTTTATAAAATCTCTCCAGCTCTTTACTTACGTACATTTGATGGAAGCAATTGAGAAAAAGTTATACAAAACAAGTGCCACTTGTCTCAAAGTTGTGTTAGAGTCTAGCTAATATTTTGCGTGGTTCTTACCAAATTTGCAATAGATAACCAACTATCCAACAGATGTGCATGTGAAATCAGAAAAAATTAGACTTTTGTCTGTTATTGTGCAGTATAAGCATTTATTACAAATTATGTTTCAATGCATGTACTTTTAATGAATTATGTTTTCGTCCATATTCTTCTGGATACTCTTGTAACTGTTACGCTTGGCGATTAATCTAACCCAAACTACAAAAACTATGACTGAAATTTTCGTCAGTCCCAACAATTTAAATTTCAAATCAAACTGAACTAAATTTGATGTTTGCATTTTGAACCCGACGAAAGGTAACTGTAAAATATAACATATAGCCCAGTGAAATCCAATATAAAAGAGGCGAAATTTCGGAAAAATTAGGGGAAAGCTGAATTTTGGTGTGAATCTTGGTACTAGCGTGTTGAAAAAAATGTCAAAAGTCCCCATCGATCCGAGTGCTGCGTTACTTTTTATACGGGGTGAAAGTTTATCAAAAGAGACCTTTCCTTAATATCTCAGTAACGGCCAAGTCTTCAGAAAAGCAATGTATGACGAATTTGTAGCTTAAACAATTTCCAACAAAAATTTTTTTAGCTTTTTCTTGTAACTATAACCGTTTTTGAGATATATTGTTCTAAACATTTTCTACTAACAGTATCCTCTTTCTCAACGGCATGTTTGTGAGTTTTTTTTCTATGTTTGAGAGACACACAAAAAAAAACATGTTAACAAACTTATCTACCAGACTCCAGGACAGGTGGAAAAGTGTGTTCCGAAAAGTTCCCTACACCCCCCGCCCCGCTATGCCATAAAACTGTTCGCTACTCTTTTTTCGGAAATAAACTGTATTGCTGCATCATGTATGGGATATTTCACGAAGGAGTAGGGCAAAACAACAACATTGCAGTTGAAATTAGATTTTGTAACATATCATGGCCCTAGGAGTATGAAAAAGCAAGATAATATCATGGCGTAATTCTGTAATCCCACATTCTTGACATTATAGGAACCCAACCCGCTGCAGACTATCCTGGAATAATCAGTTATTTTACCAATCCTGTGATGACTGCATAGCGCCAGAGGGACATGGCAGGTCTCGAAACCAATTGCACCTGATATTACGTGACCTTGCCCTAATCGTTCATGGGATAAGACGGTATGGAAACAACTAAAAAAACCGGGTATTTCGGGGTGGTTCGTTTGCGGGGGTGGGTAGGGTGTGGGTGTAGGGCTGCTCATGCGAAATCAAGAATAGGTAATTAACAGGATAAAAATTGAGTTTATCTTGTTTATCGGTTTGCAAAGAGTAGGCAACAAGCTTATTTCTGAAGATTTTGGATGGAAGCTCAAAGATATCATTTTATGGAAAAGGGGGAGGGGATAACTTTCCGGAACACATTTTTCCATCTACCCTGGAGTCTGGTAGATAAGTTTGTTGACATTTTTTTTTGTGTGCCTCTTAAACATAAAAAAAAAACTCACAAATATTCCAAGTCGTAATCAAAATCGGATAATATCAACATGCCGTTGAGAAAGAGGATACTGTTAGTAGCAAATGTTTAGATCAATATATCTCAAAAACGGTTATAGTTAAAAGAAAAAGTTATCAAATCTCTTTTGTTGGAAATTGTCTAAGCTACATTACATACATTGTTATTCTGAAGACATGACCGTTACTGAGATATTTAGGAAAGGTCACTTTTGGTGACCTTTGACCCCGTATAAAGAGAAACTCAGCACCCGGATCGATGGGGACTTTTGACATTTTGTTCAACACGCTAATACCAAAACTCACACCAAAATTCAGCTTTCCCCTAATTTTTCCGAAGCACCATGTTATATTTCCTCGGACTAATATGCAATGAAGAAAAAAAGCTGAATGTCATGTGCCGGAATTGAGCTGCAGACTGATGGCGAGAATCCTGATCATGCGCCCTATACCTATATACACGCTGCATGAGTCAGCAGAATATTCATTCAATCATCATTTAATCATTTAAAATGATTCGTGTAATTGAACGGTACAATATTTTCACAATGTTACTTAAGCTACAGTATTAATAACTACACAAATGGGTCATTAGGTTCGCGAATTGAGCAGGTAGATCATTAATGGGGGTAGTTTAATGAAACGTTATGGCTTCGGAGACGTATTATAAGTATCAATTGCAAGTTTTATTTTCATCTAGCCATTAGTTTTTAAACATTCCTCTACCAAGCAACTCAATCTGGAAGAAAGTGTAAAATATAATCGAGTACCACACTGTTATAAAGATCCTCGCCAAACAAGGAAAATGGGCTCAAATCATAATGGAAATGATGGCATCCTTTCCAATTTGTTTTTTAAAATAAAAAAAGAAAATGACCAACGAGCAGGACGGCCAATTTAAGTGACCACTCCGAATATTGCTCAAAAAGTCGAAAAGTTTTATATGCTATACCAAAAAACAACAGTTCGCAGAAATACTTGCAGTGCTAGATACAACCCTTTTTAATATAATACAAATCATCCTGGCATAAATAAGATGTAGTTCAAGGTGTAGTGAAGACGAGAGTTGAGTATTGAGTCGAATCGCTACTGGAGACAAAACGTGGATTGATCATTTCAATCCTGAGTCCAAACAAGGTTATATACAGTGACACAAATACGCACACCACCACCGAAGAAGTTCAAGGCAGATGACTCAGAAGGCATACTGTTGATAAAACTCAGAAGGAATACTGTATACACAAATATAGAATACTACGCTTCAATTCTACAGTAGTTGAAAGAAGCCCTAAAAAAAAGAAACTCTAGCGCACCTGAACCGCTAGAAACACTAATGTTCGAAGAACAGCAGAAGAATCGTGCAGGTTTTGAGTGCATATTCTACCACATGAGCTGCTTATTACGGCCAAACTGCTTCAAATGCCATGTTTTACTTTTGTCTCAAGAATGCATTATAACTCATATGGTAGAAGATTTCAGATATTACCACTGGCATGAATTTCAACGTTTATGAGAGCAAAACACGGGTTAATTATATTCGTTATCAGTTGCGTGTTTCACAAAATTTTGAAAGCAGCATCTCATATAACATCAATGAAAAAAATGCTCAGTGCCTGCAGTACTGTAACTGAAGTTGGTGTTTGGGGCTGCGATCCGAAAAATTTGCAGAACTTTGGGAATTGAAACATCGGTTATTTATTTTCATTGTAAATGTTTTCGGCATGAGTACTTACTGTAAGCATTTATTGATACAAAAGTAGCACAACCGACTCGTGCTGGCAACCCTTCGCCAGTATCAAAGCCAAGAATATATCACATCTGCTTCACGTTGTTATATTACATTCGAAGTTATAGGAGTATAAAGAAATTTAGGGTTACCTGCAGCGAGTTATTTTCAAATAATCAAAAGCTTAATATTTGCTGTTTATTGTCACTACAATATCATTACCAATTGAAAATTCTACGATAAAACCGCTTAATAAAGATATTGCAAACAAACACAAATCCAACAATAGGTGCCAACCCTATCGTGGCTTTTCAACCAAATTTGGCCTGAATAATGTTTATAATAAGTTCCATCAATTGTATGAAATTCGTATTGATTCCATGACTGCACTGGAAGTTATAGGGAAAAAAGTTTTATTTTTCTGAGCGAATTTTCAAAACGAAAGATACAAAAATTACCATAGCTGGCAGCACCAATCGAATTTTTCAACCAACTTTCTATCAAAAAGAATTTGGAACAAGGTTCAGCTACTGTGTCAATTTCATGAAAATCTGGTAACTTGTTCACATTTCATAGGGCAAAAAGCAGTTTTTTTTTTTGTAATTTTTCAAGATGGCACCACTGGCACAGAGTTGCCTACAATTCAAAATCGCTTCTTTCAGACCTGGTCCTACTTAAGTCCAATGCATTTTGTAAATTTCAATTGTATCTGATTATTGATTCGTGAGCTCCCGTGAACAGAAGTTTTTGATGCTAAAAATGTAGGTTAACTGGAATAGGGTTACCGTTTTTGTCCGACATGAAATTTCCAAAGTTTTACTTTGAACGTGTAGATAAAGCATAAGATTTGTATACAGACTGGTTTTATTGTAAGAAACGGACATTTTTAGGATATTCGATGGTTTGAATGTTTTCACTTCCAAATTTTAATTTTTTCAAATTTAAGACACCAAAATTATCATAGCTGGCAGCTCCAACCGAATTTTTCGACGAAAAACATTATCCAATTCACATGTAAAACACGTTCGAAATTTATTTCGTCAACTTTAGTTTTGCACAAATTAATTTGTG
>CANBKX010000608.1:0-30423 GCA_947369275.1 Nemotelus nigrinus | reverse complement strand
GCCCCAGACAGTTTAATCGCTGAAACGAAATTCAAAGAATAGATTGATTAAACACGAGCATATTAGGGTAGACTTATTGCTGCTGTGTTGGACAAATGTTGCCAGCACTGAACATTTCATCATTTATGTTGCAGGAAATGCTGTCAGAAAATGATATTTGTTCGTCTGAGTAAAAAATGGTTGAGATGGTACGAACAAAGAAGTGTATAACGTCTTCACACATTTTTAAATCCCTCACAGATTATTTCTTCGAACGTTAGTTTTTCCTAGTGGTTTCTGATGCGCTAGACTTTTTCTTTTTTTTGTCCTCCTAATTCGTTTTCTCTTTTTTTTGGCTCCCTACTGATTTCCTTTCGTTTTTTTCTTGGACATTTTAATTTTTTTGTGTTCTTTCTCCATAAGGTATCCGTGGTAGCCGTAATGTCCTAAAACCAAGTTCAATTTGCATTAGAATCTCATAAAGAAGTACAGAGACACCCACGCCATACTAACTACTAGACGACACATATAAGCATGCATGGGATAGTGATATAGTTAGGTCGTGTTTTTTTTTTAAAGTAGGCAATAAACCATTGTGATCGCGTGAATGAGTGGCTTATGAGTGACGGTGTTCGTCTTTAAGTTGGTTGCGTTGTGGAACAAGCCAGAATTCAAACATGAATTAAGCCGTTCGTTAGCCTAAGATATAAGTTCGAGTGGGTCGTGAATGAATTGAAACTAAGTTACTGCGTTAAATCCGGTTAAGGGGGGTATCACGGTCGTCCATACCATGAGGATAGCACGGTTTTCATTAAAAAAAGACCTTCACCGCCCTCTGGAAGAAGGTCGATGGAGGTGAAACACAAACACTTACGATAAATCCCACAGTATGTGATCTAATCATGATTTGTAAACAAACCAAACGCACCGACTCAGCGATCTTCAGATTCAAATTAAGCCACCGCTACCACTAAGCTGCCACGAAAAGCGACCAAACGTCATGACCCAAAAACATGTTTAACACTGACGGATAGTCACGGAACGCTGCAAATGTTATACCACCGCAATATTTGCATATGACGAGGAACTGGCCAGAACAAAACGTTTCGACAAGGACACAAAATTATATCATCAAGGAATTAAATCCGGCTTATTCGTGTTGGGTGACGAATAACTTTTAGAAATGGATTGACTCATGAAACGCATGACCCGACGGACTATGACATGTATCGCCTCCCGAAGACTGACGCACGTAAACGGAGTGTTACGCATGTTTCTAGTCATTCGTGCCGTTGGTGCACGACCTAGGCCAACATCTGGTCTACACACGGCTGAGGGTTGAATAGATTACCCGTACTACACAGGAACATAGAATGTACCTCGATACCAACTCGAGATCTTCGCGAAATGCAACCGATGATTGACACGGGAAACAGACTGAAATACTAACACTTGCTAACTACTCGACAAAATTTTTTCGATATAGACTTGCTGCCGTAATTTATTACCATCCGAAGGCGATCGGACAAAGGGATAGTATGGCGGTGATGTTTTCCGTACGAGTAAACATAAGAAACCAAGATACTTGCCGGGAATCGTATTATATTGGTACTGCAACACCCAGACCCAGAGACATTTAACAGGCGGGACAGATCGAAATGTCACGATCAGTCAACTGACAGCTGACGTCTGACAATAGAGTGGAATTCTTGCTCTGCCAAATACGGACGTGTGGATAGTATGTGGAAGCTTACACTCGAATGAGTGAAACGGCTCCTGTGTAAGTAACCAAACGGGCTAGGAAAGTCCCGATACGAACGAAATTGTCATATGAACCAGGAAAAGGAGAAAGTCTTTCTTTTTCATATCGAGCTGGGTAAGCGAGTGGTCGTATCAAAACGAGACTGGTATTTCATATAATTTTCTTGCATATCTCGATTCATCGGGGGATTTTTCACTGAGTGCTGGCCGTGTATGTTCATCAAAAGGAATTTTAACTGCGGGACAGCAGGCAGATAGCGCAAAAGCAAAGCGGCTGAATACTGAGAAACGACGCGGGAATTCACGAAAGGAGATTTGTTTGTTGAAGAGCGTGCGAACTGCAGGAAAAAAATTACGTCAAGAAACAAACACAAAGCAGACATCAGTGCAGGAGTGGAAGCAACGGAGTCGTTTTCACCAGGGCCCCAACGAGCAATTTAACAGGTGCGATTTATTGTTATCTCAACTTTTGTTATTTTTTCTTGTAACATTATTTTCGAACTATATATCAAGGAATCTTAGGTTGTTAGTAACCGCCGCGGTGGTAATTTTGAAATATAGTACTTTAGGTTTCATTCAAATTGTGTAATTCATAAGTGAAAAGATTAAAAAATACTGGTTTTGTGCGGATCAATCGACAAATTGTGTTTGCGTTTGGTTTTCATAAGCGGAGAAAGACATTTACGCGTTCACAAAATGGATAAAGTTGTTCTCGCCGTGCTAACTGGTCTAATCCGTCCCCTCATCTTGCTTCAGGGCGACGGCTGAGAGTTGGTTTCTGGGTTGGAAGTAAGTGGCGGGTAGGCTTGCTCACATACACAAAAGACGCCATGATAGCACCGGTTCTTCCAGAATCAGTTCTTTAGTCCTTTTGGTGACTTCATGGGCTCTCACGGTGTGTTCTTTTGAGTGCCACTTTTCTTGCCGTTGTGCTTGAATCTTTGCTACATTGTTCTTGAACTTTATGCTCAGTAGCAACCTTATACACAGTTGATTCGGATATCGAAAAAATGATTAATCTCGCGTACTGACCGTCCAGCACGAAGACTTTCGATTATCGCGGTTCTTCGGTTATACTCCTGACTCATTTTGACAGGACTGACAATTCTGAGGCTAACACCTTTTATTTATGTCGGCTCACTACTCGTATACAAACGGCGACCTCTGGCACAAACACAATGTAGCGGAAAAATCAATTTGAAAACTGTCCGGATTTTGGGGCGCACCATGCATTTATATAGATATATATATATATATATATATATATATATATATATATATATATATATATATATATATATATAGATATATATATATATATATAAATATATATAGATATATATATATATATATATATATATATATATATATATATATATATATATATATATATATATATATATATATATATACTTATAGTATATATATATATATATATATATATATATATATATATATAATATATATATATATAATATAAATATAATATATATATATATATATATATATATATATATATATATATATATATATATATATATATATATATATATATATATATATATATATATATATATATATATAAATATATATAATCGACAAATTCAGTGACTATTATTCGAACTGGAGCTGAAATTTTCAGGATTCTTTGATGTAAATGCAGAGTAGGTCCAGATCTCACCAATCGTGAATTTCTTTAACCCTTTGGCACCGACGGCCATTTAAGTGATTTTATACATATGCTATTGATTCTATCAAAACATAGTTTTCAAAACAACTTGGTTTGCGAAATGATTTTGAACGTGTTTTTAATAAAGCTTGGATAAGGTTTTGGAAATTTTTATTCGTATTTATCGGCTAGGTGCCTAAAATGGGATCGGAAAAATTTGAAATTTTTTGAACTGCGATATCTTTTGAGAGAGCGATTCAATCATTATAAAACTTATAAAACATATTAATGTTTCTATGTTGTTATACCTGTTTACAAAACTATAATTAAAAACGTGCTGGCATTATTGTAGCTATCGCAGGCACTTAATCTTAAAAATTTTCAAACCATCGATTCTCTTGAAACATTTCGTTTTTAAGAAAAAAGGCATTTTATACACAAATCTAAAGGCGGCTTTAGATATGCGGTGTTTGTCAAATACCGAGCACCTAGTTTGGCAAACTTCGCATGTGTGGTTGGGTTGCTCGCCTAGTGCTTGCCCTAGGCCAAGCACAAACATTCGGGTGCTCGCTATTCCCGTAGTTTGTGGAACTTTCAACCAAATCAAAGTAAACGAGCAATTTGTTTGGGTATGTTCGGATCCCCGCTTTAGACATTCGGTATTTGTTGCGGGTGTTGATAAATACTGAAAAGTGTCAAACTGTGTGTCGCGAGTAAAAATTTCAAATCTGGCACGGTAAGCAACATATTTTTTGCGTAATGTTGTTTTGAAGGTCAAATATTTTTGTGGGCGATAATTTAATCGTAAAGTTACAGCCAATTGTTCCACTGCGGAATTGCTTTTCTAAACTTTGTATCTTCTTTAGCAATCATTGCTTCAACTTTTTGAAGAAGTAGTGGGAAGTCTGCGGAAGACATCCTGCAAAAATTTTCGAACTGTCCCCTTGGTTCTCTCAATAAGTCCACAAGTAATTGTGTTGCATTGTACCTTCAAAAAGTATATTTTACATAATATACGGTACACAATTTTCATTAATTTTGACAATTAATGAGCCCTGTATTAATGAGTGGGCACCTTTTTGAAATGTTGCATACTTACACTGTTCTACTTTTGCTAAAGCTCGTCAGCCCAGCACAAGTTACCACTACATATGCAGCTACTTTTTCTGCGTTTGTCAAATCCATATTAAATTACATAAATTTATTTAATTATTTGCTCAGAGATGCAGCAACTATTTCGTTATTTTTTACAATAAAATGGCGGGAGTGAAAAATAACGACGAGCAGCTCGTACATGTTCCAGTTTTGGCAAACATTCGGCAATTCCCGAATGTCTAATTCAATGTGCTTATCATTTAGCAATCACCAAGCCAAATGACTTGACTAGGTGTTCGGTATTTGGCGAATAGGAGGTGTTTGACAAACACCGCATATCTAAAGCCGCCTTAATGCTTTGTCTACGCAGTCAATGTAAAACTTTTGAAATTTCAAATCCAATTCTAAAATAAGAAAGTGATTTTGAAGTTTAGGCAAGCGGTGCCAGTGGTGCCATTTGGCAACATCGCTAAAGGAAAAAAAAAGTCTAGCGCACCTGAACCGCTAGAAACACTAATATTCGAAGAACAGTAGAAGAATCGTGCAGATTTTGAGTGCATATTCCACCACATGAGCTGCTTATTACTATCAAACTGTTTCAAATGCCACGTTTTACTTTGGTCTCAAGAATACATTATAACTAATATGGTGGAAGGTTTCAGATATTACCACTGGCATGAATTTCAACGTTTATGAGAGCAAAACACGGGTTAATTATATTCGTTATCAGTTGCTTATTTCATAATATTTTGAAAGCAGCATCTCATATAACATCAATGAAGAAAATGCTCAGTGAATGCAGCACTGTAACTGAAGTTGGTGTTTGGGGCTGCGATCCGAAAAATTTGTAGAACTTTGAGAATTGAAACATCGGTTATTTATATTCATTGTAAATGTTTCCGGTATGAATACTATTTGTAAGCATTTATTGATATAAAAGTAGCACAACCGACTCGTGCTGGCAACCTTTCGCCAGTTTTAAAGCCAAGAATATATCACATCTGCTTCACGTTGTTATATTACATTCGAAGTTATAGGAATATAAAGAAATTTAGTGTTACCTGTAGCGAGTTTTTTCAAATAAATGCAAGCTTAATATTTGCTGTTTATTGTCACTACAATATCATTAACAATTGAAAATTCTACGATAAAACCGCTTAATAAAGATATTGCAATTAAACACAAAACCAACAATAGCTGGCAACCCGATCTAGGCTTTTCAGCCAAATTTGGCCTGAATAACCTGTTTATAATAGGTTCCATTAATTATATGAAATTAGTATTGATTTCATGACTGCACTGGAAGTTATAGGGCAAAATGTTTTACTTTCCTGAGTGAATTTTCAAAACTGAATAAATACCTGAATAAATACACAAAAATTATTATAGTTGGCAGCGCCAATCGCATTTTTCAACCAAATCTCTATCAAACAAAGTTTAAAAAAAGGTTCAGCTACTGTGTCAATTTCATCAAAATCTGGTAACTTATTCATATTTCATAGGGCAAAAAGCAGCTTTTTTCTGTCTAATTTTTCAAGATGGCACCACTGGCATAGAGTTGCCTACAATTTAAGATCGCTTCTATCAGACCTGGTCCCACTTAAGTCCAATGCATTCTGTAAATTTCAGTTGTATCTGATCATTGGTTCGTGAGTTCCCGTGAACAGAAGTTTTTGATGCTAAAAATATAGGTTAACTGGGAGAGGGTTAACCGTTCTTGTCCGACATGAAATTACCAAAGTTTTACTTTGAACGTGTAGATAAAGCATAAGATTTGTATACACATTGGTTTTATTGTAAGAAACGGACATTTTTAGGATATTCGATGGTTTGAATGTTTTCACTTCCAAATTTTTATTTTTTCAAATTTAAAACACCAAAATTATCATAGCTGGCAGCTCTAAACGAACTTTTCAACCAAATTCCTACCAAACTTGGCTTGAAATAGGGTCCAGCTACTGTGTGAATTTTGTCAAAATCGAACGATTCATTCAGAATTTATAGGGCTAACAGCAGTTACCCTTTTTAGTGATTTTTCAAGGTGGCACCACTGGCACAGAGTCGCTTGCATTTCAAAATCACTTCTATCAGACCTGTTCCTATTTAAGACCAATACATTCTGCAAATTTAAATTTATTCTGCACATCCAATTGTGAGTTTCCGTGAACAGAAGTTTTTGATACTAAAAATATAGGTAAATTGGGTAAGGGCTACCAGGCGTGCCCGTTATACCATATCAAATTTTTTTTTGTCTATGTAAACAAAGCACGAGATTTACATATGAGTGGCTGTTTGTTGAAGAAACATCGGTGATTTATATTCATTGTAAATGTTTCCGGTATGAATACTAACTGTAAGCATTTATTGATATAAAAGTAGCACAACCGACTCGTGCTGGCAACCTTTCGCCAGTATTAAAGCCAAGAATATATCACATCTGCTTCACGTTGTTATATTACATTCGAAGTTATAGGAATATAAAGAAATTTAGGGTTACCTGTAGCGAGTTTTTTCAAATAAATGCAAGCTTAATATTTGCTGTTTATTGTCACTACAATATCATTAACAATTGAAAATTCTACGATAAAACCGCTTAATAAAGATATTGCAAACAAACACAAAACCAACAATAGCTGGCAACCCGATCGAGGCTTTTCAGCCAAATTTGGCCTGAATAACCTGTTTATAATAGGTTCCATTAATTATATGAAATTAGTATTGATTTCATGACTGCACTCGAAGTTGAGTGAATTTTCAAAACCAAATACACAAAAATTATTATAGTTGGCAGCGCCAATCGCATTTTTCAACCAAATCTCTATCAAACAAAGTTTAAAAAAAGGTTCAGCTACTGTGTCAATTTCATCAAAATCTGGTAACTTATTCATATTTCATAGGGCAAAAAGCAGTTTTTTTCTGTCTAATTTTTCAAGATGGCACCACTGGCATAGAGTTGCCTACAATTTAAGATCGCTTCTATCAGACCTGGTCCCACTTAAGTCCAATAAATTCTGTAAATTTCAGTTGTATCTGATCATTGGTTCGTGAGTTCCCGTGAACAGAAGTTTTTGATGCTAAAAATATAGGTTAACTGGGAGAGGGTTTACCGTTCTTGTCCGACATGAAATTACCAAAGTTTTACTTTGAACGTGTAGATAAAGCATAAGATTTGTATACAGATTGGTTTTATTGTAAGAAACGGACATTTGTAGGATATTCGATGGTTTGAATGTTTTCACTTCCAAATTTTTATTTTTTCAAATTTAAGACACCAAAATTATCATAGCTGGCAGCTCTAAACGAACTTTTCAACCAAATTTCTACCAAACTTGGCTTGAAATAGCGTCCAGCTACTGTGTGAATTTTGTCAAAATCAAACGATTCAATCAGAATTTATAGGGCTAACAGCAGTTACCCTTTTTAGTGATTTTTCAAGGTGGCACCACTGGCACATAATCGCTTGCATTTCAAAATCACTTCTATCAGACCTGTTCCTATTTAAGACCAATACATTCTGCAAATTTAAATTAATTCTGCTCATCGGATTGTGAGTTTCCGTGAACAGAAGTTTTTGATACTAAAAATATAGGTAAATTGGGTAAGGGCTACCAGGCGTGCCCGTTATACCATATCAAATTTTTTTTTTGTCTATGTAAACAAAGC
The DNA here is from genome assembly GCA_947369275.1 of Nemotelus nigrinus. Lineage (NCBI taxonomy): Eukaryota > Metazoa > Arthropoda > Insecta > Diptera > Stratiomyidae > Nemotelus > Nemotelus nigrinus. The sequence continues at coordinate 22,256 of CANBKX010000608.1, read as the reverse complement.
ACGAGATTTACATATGAGTGGCTGTTTGTTGAAGAAACGGCATTTTTTCAAGAGAGACTATGATTTGGAGGTTTTCACTTTCAGTGCCAGCCCTAGCTACAAAGTTGCCAGCACGCTCATTAAAATCTATGTAAATCTACAACTAAATAGTACCAATATGTTCTGAAAATTTCGTTATGATTGAATAGCTCTGTCAAAAGTTATCGCAATTTAAAAATTTTCAAGTTTTCCCGATCTTTTTTAAGGCACTCAGCGCACACAGGGGGTTAAAAAATTCCAAAATATTATCCGATTCACATGTAAAACACATTCAGAATTTATTTCGTTAACTTTATTTTTGCAAACATTATTTGTGTACGGAATAATAGGTATATTAAAAATATCACTAAAATGGGTGCCGGCGCCAAAGGGGTAAAGATTATTAACTTTTTGTGAGACCTGCCAATGTGTGTTGAAAATTTCAGTTTAATCGGATGGCGCGTTCCTGAGATTTTTTCACTGAAATTTTTTGATGATATATATATATATATATATATATATATATATATATATATATATATATATATATATATATATATATATATATATATATATATATATATATATATATATATATATATATATATATATTATGTATAGAAAAATATGAATTTTTGGCCAGTGATTTTAATACTAATGTTCTTCTTCGAACATTAGTAACAATTTTCGGACCTATAAACTCTGATTCAGTGAACAGATTTAGATGAAATTCACACAGTAGGTGAATCTTACTTTAAGCTACGTTTGATAGAAATTTGGGAATAAAATTAGGTTAGAGCTGCCAGCTTGGCAGTTTTGGTATCTTATATTTTGAAAATTTGATTAGGAAAATAATGCTCTTTTCCCTATAGCTTCCAGTGCTTTCATGGAATCATAATGAAATTCACATGGCAAATTTTACTTGTTGTAGGCAATATTGAGTAGAAATCTAGTTGGAAAAACAATGATATAGTTGCCAGCTATGGTTAGTTTTCTATTTTTTTGGCAGATCTCTAGTATAAGATTTTATCATAAATTTGTCAAATCATAGAGATCTTGTAGTGAAAATAAATAACAAATAAGAATATGTGGAAAATTATAAAATTTTTGTGAGTGTGAGCTATAAATTTATTTGCATCACTTTAACCTTGAATCCAGTCATCGGATCAATACAAAACCCGCAGAGTAGGTTGACTTCAACGTGAGGCAAACGGCACATAGTTTTGATTTGGTGCCAGCAAAGGGTTGTTTGCGCGAGGCGTGCTTGCTATTTTCATACCAATAAATGCTTACATTCAGTGCGCAAACATTCGCCATGAAAATAATTCAACAATGTCTAAATTTTCTAAGGTCTGGACATTTTTCAAATGGTTGTACTGTTCTTCGAACACTAGTGTTTCTTTCGGTTCTGATGCGCTAGGGTGTTTTTTTGTGTTTAAATTTTTTACTTAATATCAAAACGTCAAGTCAATAGCCTCTTAGTTTACGTCAACGATATTATAAACTCTGCTGTTGTCCGAAATTTTGGCTTGATTAAACGTGTTAAATATAAGCCTCATGGACTACCGCCGGATATGGTTAAGCACATGAAAGTGAGGCATATTTGTCGTTATAAATTGAAGTGGATTTTCCATACATCTGGGACGAATCATTTGCTTAGCAGGTCACTTCTGTCAAACCTAAACTATCTCAGCAATAACTGAAATGGTTGGCAAATCTTGCAGAAAGTGTCTTTCACAGCGGCTGGCTGTCATTCGGCCAGGCCGCGACATGTATAAGGAAATTAATCTGCTTTCTGGTAAAAATAGCAACCCGTAGATAGTGGTAATGACTGTTAATGTTTCTGTGTGCAACTCTGATCTACAGGCGAATTGTTTGCAGACTAAAGCAATTAAATAATGTTTTGGCCACCTGCTCTGCTCCTAATAGTCAAATTTTACACGAGGAAATCAAATCACAAGTTACTAATTTCACTTGGTCAATAGTGAATACTTGGTGCGTGGTATAAAAAGCAAAACGCCATCTGTGCATGATGGGGGGTCTAGTTTTATTGTTGAACATCTTCCAATCTCTATGCTAAGATTACTTTCCATTATTTTTGGTAATGCATTGAACTGCTACTTTCCTGACACATGCAAAGTTGCTATGATTATTCCCATTCACAAGAAAGGCAAAAATAATCAGGTCAGTGATTTCCGCCCGATCTCTCTGCTGCCTAATTTGGGAAAGCTATTTGAAAAAAAAACTCTAGTGACAAAAAAGTGTGGAAAGACGCAATACACTGTTTTTTAGAATCATATCAACCATTCCTTATCCAAAGCAACAAAACTCAGCTATAACACATATAATTCAGTGCTGGCAACACTTTCCGAACGAAGCAGCAATAAGTTTACCATAACAAGCTCATACTCAAATCAACGTATCTTTTGAATTTCGTTCTCTTCGCAGGATTTCATCGAAGGTTTCAGCGGTTAAACGTTGTTTGAGGCTGCCATCCGAAAAATGTTCAAAACTCGAAAAATTTAATAAAAAAGAACTCCTTATTTTTATTGCAAATGCTTTGCATATGAAAACGTTGTATGAAGCATCTGTTGGTGCAATATTTACGGAAATGGCTAATGCTGGTTGCCCTGTGTCAGCAGCAGAGCAAAATATATACCAAATCTGCTTCACATTAAGTTAAACTCAACCAGTAAATTTCGTTTCGATTGAATCACTGCGCTGGAAGCTTAACGGGTGAAAAGAATTTTAGGGTTGCCCCCCTCAAAACTTTTCAAATTTTCGAAACGTTAATATTTTTTGTTAATTTTCATTGCAGGATGATTCCCATTTGCAAATCTAATGACATAATCGCTCAGTAAAGAAATTAAACAAAATTACAAAAATGGTCATAGCTGGCAGCCCTTTCATGATTTCGGTACGAAATTTCTATGACATTCGGTTCACATTAAAGTCCATTTACTGCGTGAACTTCGTTCTGATTTTTACACTGGACCGGAAGTAATAGGGAAAAAAGCTTTATTTTGCTGAGCAAATTTGCAAGATTTAGGAGACAAAAATCACCATAGCTGGCAACTCTATTCTAATTTTTCAGCCAAATTTTCATCAAATGTTACATAAAGTAAGATCCAAGTATTGGATGAATCTTGTCAAAATCTGATGGCTGAATCGGAAGTTATAGGCCAAAAACCAGTTTTTTTTCTGGGTGATTTTTCAACATGGTACCACTGGCACAGGGCTGCTCGCATTTCAAAATCACTTCTATCAGACCTGGTCTTAGCTAATACCAACATGTTCTTTAAATTTCACTATGATCGGATAATCCGGTCGTCAGTTCTCGTGAACAGAACTTTCGAGTGCTGAAAATAGAGGTAATTTGGTGATGGGTTGCCGCTCTTGTGCTAATCGGAATTTTGAAAATTTTAATTTGACATGATGGACAAAGGTTAAAATTTATCAGTGATCTGATTTCTTTGTCAAAAATCAAAAATTTTTCAGGAAGGTCAATGATTTGAAGGTTTTTTATTCAGGAGCCTGCCGTAGCTACAGGGTTACCCGCACTATCTTAAAAATCCACATGTGCTAAATTTTAGCCAACATTAATACGCTCTGCAAATTTTACGATGATCCATTGTTTTTCTTAGAAGTAATGACAAATCAAATTTTGAAAAAAAATCCTTGCCTACTTTTAGGCACCTTGCACCCACACACGGCTCACAATTTCCAATTTTTTATCATAAGTTAGCTAAGAACATAATAAGTTTTCATTCCCAATACTTTTCTTTAACAAAACTTTACACTGCTTGGAAATATAGGAGTACCTCAAAATTCACTAAAACGCTCGCCGCCGCCAAAAGGTTTAGAATATCTGAATTTGAGAAAGTTGTGGACCTATCTACTATATACATCTACGTTCTCCGAGAATTTCAGCTCAATCGGATCGGCATTATCTCCCTTAATCATTTTGCTGATATATATATATATATATATATATATATATATATATATATATATATATATATATATATATATATATATATATATATATATATATATATATATATATATATATATATATATATATATATATATATATATATATATATATATATATATATATATATAAAGAAATATGAATTTTCGGCGAAACGAGTTTAATACTATTGTTCTTCGAACATTAGTAAAAATTGGTTGTATGATTTGGCTTTAGGCATAAACATTGCACTCAGCACGCTATCTCATACTTTCCCGAAGTGCCGCCCGTGAATGAACGAGACATTCCAACGATTGTTTGTGCCTTGGATATTGTTTTGTGCCTTGGATAAGGTTTTAAATAGTGTTTGGTAAGAAGGTCTTCTATGCAAGTTAATGAAGTTGGGATCGCCGGAAATAGTAATACGACTCGCCGAAAGCTTTAATAGCAACAGATTATTTTATGTAAGCGTTAATGGAGCAAATTTATTCCGGAAACCTGTGACATCAGGAATGCCACAAGGTTCTGTCACTGGACCTGTTTTAAATACCATTTCTACCGCTGATCTTCCAATTCCAGTGGACCAGCCCCAACTTCAAATCCTCCAATATTCCGATGACACGCTCTTATTAGCGTCGAGCAAAAAGCGGTCAAAACAGCAAAGAGCCTCAAAAATTACTTAGGCAACCTTAGATTTTATTTTGATGAATGGGGCATCAAGCTTAATAGTAGTAAAATACAGCTGACTGTGTTGAGGATTCCTTCCAAGTATCGGGAATCTCAAATTATTTTCAATAAGCCCAAAAAAATCGCTGTCTTGTTCGGAACTTCTAGAATCACTCCTAGTTCTAAATAGTGCTACCTTGGAGTAGACATCAATGAATTCTTGAAATTTAACCCCATATTTGGTAAAGAATAAAAGTAGCCAGTTCGGCATTTTAGCACATCAGAGATATTTTTGCCAAAAAATTGGAATGATGACAGAAGCTAAATCCATTTACTATAAAACACTCATTCGGCCAATCCTGAAATACGCATCCCCATCCTGAGATGTTCAAACGGAGAATCATGTGCTTCTGTACTGGCAGGTTTTACAACCCGGTATCTAAAAAGTGGCCAAAGAACTCTCTCCTATATCAGGAGACAAGCTTAAGCCAACTAAGAACCGGGTTTAAGAACTCACGACAAAGTCTTACGCACAGACAGACAGATATGAAAACGGACTGACCCGGTGTATTGGACGCACGAGTGGCTCTATGCGTCCGGCGGAGATAGCAGGACAACGGTGGCTCATAGGCATGCTGTTTAGTTATGTTTGTCTTCCGAAAAATCGAAGAGGATAATTAAGACTTAGGCTAAGTTCAGGTTTAATTAAGCTAAGCCTATTGCAATTAGACATAAACTAGATTTAGTTTAGTAAATTAAGTTAGTGTTTGAGTATTATATAGTTAAGTCAACTCCAGGTATTGTACTACCTTGGTAGTATTTTATAAGGGTAAACCAAAAAACAAATAAATGATAAAAAAATATGATCAAAATCCAAAAAGAGCCAGCAAACCAAAGTAGAAAAGTCGCTAAGTACAACATCTTTTATGTTAAATACCCCTTAAGTCAAGCAGTTTATGTACAATTTAATAAATAAAATAATTATAACTATAATTGAAAAATAGTTGGAAACATATATAACTGACCAGTAGCCATTTCAGTGGCTAATCTGTGATGTAATAGAACAGTCTTATTATTCAAACGATGATCCTATTCTTCACATATTATTCTCTTTGCTTTCTGAAAATCGTAGAAAAATCAACCACAAAACACTGTATTATATGTTACCTAGATGAAACTGGAACAATGTTTTGTCGGTTTGGTTGAAATAGAATTTTTGGTTCACTCCAGCTTTGTTTTCATTTTCCGTGTTTGTAAAAACATAAACAAAATAGAAATTCAACTAGTCCATTTGTGGGATATCAGCATTCAAAAGCTTCTCAACAAAATGTCCAGTTAAATGTTAAATGTCCAGTATGTTCCGCTATTACCGTTGAACTTTCCACTATCAATATTGCCTTTAACCAATCATACAATAATGAAATTGTATTTGATTTTCATAATGCTGACTACATAAGCATTAAAAATTATCTGGATACCATAGAATGGTCAACGTCTATCTCAACGTTAGATTTGGATGAACTTGTTTCTTTTTTCTACGAAAAAATCTTTCAAGCCATTAACAATTATGTACCAAAGATAAAAAAACGCAATAAACGTTCTGAGCCATGGCTTGACAATAATTTGAGACAATTAAGGAACCGACGAAACAAACTTTATAAAACAATTAAAAATGATCGCAATATCAGCGTAGGGCTAAAGGAAAGCTACGAACTTTTATCCAATGAATTCTCAATTAAATCTCGGGAAGCATATGAGCTTTACGTGACTTTAATGGGTAACAAAATTGTAAATGACCCAAGAAAGTTTTTTGATTTCGTTAATATGAAAGGAAAAACGACTGGCTATCCCGCTTCTATGTTCAGAGGGAACACTATATCTTCGCTTCCACAGGAAATCTCCAATTTATTTGCAGATCACTTTCAAGATTCGTTCTGTCCTCCTTTGATCCCTACAATAAATTCAACTGCCTGCCCTACCCAAACTTTATTAACACCACTCATTGAGGGAATCATTCTAACAAAAGAGGCGATTGCCAATGCTATCCAAGAGCTAAACATTTATAAAGGACCTGGCCCTGACCTAATACCTCCTTGCTTTGTGATACAGTGTATCAATCAATTGATAACCCCTCTGCATATAATTTTTAACAAGTCGCTGTCATTAGGCGTATTTCCATCCTTTTGGAAATCTTCCCATCTTACGCCTATTTTCAAAAGTGGCGATAAAAGATCTATTGACAACTATCGAGGCATCGCTATTCTCTCAGTGATCCCCAAACTCTTCGAGAAGCTCGTCTGCGATCAACTGACTTTCATTATAAGTCCCCTTCTCAACGAACAGCAGGGTTTAGAAAAGGCATGTCAACTACCACGAACCTCATGATCCTGGTTTCGGACGTCCTTTGTGAGATGGAAAAGGGAAACCAGGTTGATGCGATTTATACTGATTTCAGTAAGGCCTTCGACAGAGTCGACCATCAAATTTTGACACAGAAATTACTTAATTTCGGTATATCTGGCTGCCTACTTAACTGGCTTCAATCTTATCTTTGTGACAGAACCCAGATTGTCAAATTCCAAGGAAAATTTTCAAAAATAGTTTTTGCTCTGTCGGGGGTGCCGCAAGGCAGTCATTTGGGCCCTCTTCTTTTTAATATTTTCATTTCGGATCTATCTAGGTTTTTATTTGATACCCCACACCTCTTCTACGCTGATGACTTGAAATTGTACCACACTATCAAAACGCAGTCCGACATTGATTTTCTTCAATCAAAACTTGTATCTCTCGAACAGTGGTGCCTCCTGATAAACTAAATCTCAACGTCGACAAGTGTCGAGTGATAAGTTTCTCCAGGAAAAATAGTGTAATAGCCAATTCATACTATCTTAATAGCAACGAACTTATTAGGGTTGAACATATTTTAGACCTAGGTGTAACCCTAGACACCAAATTGCGCTTTAATTTGCAGATCGACAAAGTCTTGTCGAAAGCGAGCAAACAATTAGGTTTCATTAAGAGGCGCGCTAAAGAGTTCAAAAACATTTGGGTTACTAAGTCTCTATATACATCACTAGTGCGGCCTCTACTGGAATACGCCTGCATAGTCTGGTGCCCAGCTTTTCAACTACACAGCGACAGGCTCGAATCAGTTCAGAAACAATTTTTGCTTTTCGCCTTGAGGCACCTCTATAATCCAAACGACTTTAGTAATCTTCCCTCTTACGAATACAGACTTGGTCTTTTAAACCTAATGACTCTTTCATCAAGAAGAACCATAATTATTGATGTCATTAACGGAACAGTTAGTATAGCAGCTCTCTCTAACCGAATTACTTTCAACAATCAAATAAGACGGACTAGGCATACAACCCTCCTTAAGGAATACCAGCACCTTACAGTTTATGGGTATAATGAACCCATCAATAGGTGCTGTAGAACATTCAACACTGTAAGTCATCACTACTCTTCAGGTATCACCAAATCTACTTTAAAAAATAACTTGACAAAGGCCCTAGTAATTTCTTAACCTACTTATTTCCCATCCTTATTCGCCTAAATGCAAATAAACATTAACTTGAAATACTTGCTTGTTCTATTTTATGCATATTCTATTGTAATCTATTGTATCATGTCTAGTATATATATCTATTATATATCTATGTATCATATCTATATCTATTGTATCAATATTCTATTGTATCATGCCTTGTTTGGCAAATAAATAAATAAATCAAATGGCCAAAAAAGGAACTACAAAGACAAGATTTTCAACAACTCTCTATACGCTGGCCTTTTTCCTAGTCTCTTATTTACATGTATAGTGCACACATTGAATAGTAATGTGTGACTTTATTCCGAATTATTATTAAATGCTAAAAATGGAAATTTAGCCAAACCAACCAGATTGTATGGTTATACGCACATCAAATTCAAGTTATATATAGAACAGTAACTCTGTGAATTTACACCAAACTTAAGGCCAGCAAAACTAGCGAACTGATTTGTTACAGGTCACAAATCATCGAGTGCCTACTTTCTTTTGCCTCAGAGCTTATTTCCATAAGCATCCCGTATTCAAATCTGACTTGTACCTTTGTAGGGATAGTGGCTGCTTCACTTTGCCATACCACAACTGCCAACATTTCATCTCACTTTCTTCACTTAACTGTGAAAACAGAATCGAAATGAAAATAACATTTTTATGTTGAAGTGGAAAATAATTCATGAGGCTCTTAAAAACGCATGCAGTCGAGGAAAATAAAACGATCACGGGCCACGGAAGCAAATGGTGAATTATTTTCCATCTTATTTGAGGATTCCAGATCGCTTGATTTGATTCACCTGGATCTGAATAATTTTCAGATGATGTGTTGTTTTGCGGCGTCCTCTGACATACATTTAGTTCCTCCACGGATTCCAGCTTTCTTTGAATCTGCATAAAATAAACCGTCCGTTTATGCAATATTATCAGCATAAATGATATTCTCAGGTTGTTATTGTCTTCTTTTGTTATTCGCTGTGGTAATGATGTATTCAAATAAATCATATTTTCCATTGATTTTCTTCGAAAGGGTCCCATCTAAATTGATATTCATGGGTAAATTAAAGTTTCACAAACAAATTTAGACCTAATTTGTTACTAACGGGAAAATTCATTTTTACAGATGGGGAGGAACGGAAAAGCAAATGAGGCAAAAATACACATCTAATAAAGTAAGGAATTGAACAATTCCATAAATGAACGTGGACCGGATTCATTTACGAGTAGGCTAAAAATGCTTTTCGATCACGGTGATAGCTGCTTTTAAGCTTTAGCTAATAGCCCGTCCAGACTACAGCTACTTAAGTATCCGGATACATAAGTATTGTCCACGCTGCAGCGACACTTTTCATTGATTTTCATGGCAAGGGTAAAATGTATCTGCAGATGTCGCTCCAGTGTGGACAATACTTATGTATCCGGATACTTAAGTAGCTGTAGTCTGGACGGGCTATAATGTAATTAAGAATTAATTTGAAAGCTATTTAATAATAAGTGACGCAATATGTTTTCTTGAAAGTTCGCTTTGAATCTTTCAATTAGGTGCTAAAGTGGAATGAATTGCACGAACTTTGCCTGCTGTTATATAATTTGCACTAATATTCCTCTGCCAGCAGTGCTTAGAACTTATATACTTATGTCTCTATTCAAAAACCTTGTATTATTGCTTAATTTACGTATTACGGTGGCATTTTTCATAAACATTGTACCTCTGATGCTTTGTTTTTTCTATATAATATTTATAGTATGTGACTGATTGAAGAAGCTTGAGTAATTTAGTGGGTAGAGCACTGGCTTCTTGTGTGTAGGGTCTTTGATTCAAACCTAAGTTCAAACGAAGGTCCGCGCACCAAGCTTTGAGTACACATAGCTCTGATTAGGTACCTGATTTAAATCGAAGGTAAAGTGAGTCGTGGAACTAATCACTCTACACTTGTATTCACAATTATTGAAAAATTGTAGTGAAGCTCTCTATCAGCTTTCTATCAGCTCTATTTGAATATGTATGTAATATATACATACCCGTACGCAGGTTGTAGTGAGATCACTTTACTTTATGTTACTTGGAGTCATTTTATAAAGTCCTTGCGTTGCATCAACTATCTTACTGAGTATTTTATGAATTGAGTCAATATTCATCGTTACAGTTTGACTACGACTCAATATACATACCTTAAGTCACCCTACATAAGAGTTTTAGATCATATTTTTCAAAGTATATATCCAAAACCGTACCCATAAAACTAACTTAGATTGCACATTACTTTTATGAGAAAACCAAGATAATTTGTTATCAATAATTAACCTTAAATACTTGGCTACTCTTTGAACCTCCGACTCCACGTATGCTAATACTAAGAATGGTTTCATATTTATAAATCTCCATGAATAGCATGTAACTAGTTTTGCAACGATTGCAAACCAATATTAATTTGCCGCTGCAGAAGCTCAACAGAGTTTGGTAGAAAACAGCATTAAAATGTTATCAGCATAAACAATGAATTTGCTGGTAAGACTGGAGAAATCTGCATTACAAATATAAAGTAAGTATAAAGTTGGCCTTCATATTGACCTTGTGCAACACCGATGTTAATTACTCATTGTTCATTTAGTTCATCATAATTTTATTTAATAATAATTTTTTTCTATTTAATCTTACAAGAATTTATCTGCTTTTTCGAGAGCTGTCAACGAACACCAGTGCTGAGCCTTTTATCCCAATTTCGCTTAGCCTATCTAACATAATAGTATGATTAGCCATATCAATAGATACAACACGCAAATGTGTCAGAAATATTTCAGAAATATTTCGGAAATGTTTCAGAAATATTTCTGAAATATTTCCAGACAAGTGAGGCGCCGAGGTTAAAAATACACAATGAATGACTAGAGTCCATGCAAAACAATTTTTACTTTCCGCGCTGAAGGAGCTATTAAACCATTACGATGTCAATCGCTTTTAAGCTAGCTAACATTTGTAAACTTTTTATTCATAAAAGATTTATATTTTCGTTTTTAAGAGGAAAATGCAAACTCTTGATAAACTTCTTACTTTATACATAGGGTCAAATTAAAAATTTGTAATTCCTCTCTGTACAAGAACGGTAGCCCTTCACCAACTTATCTCTATTTTCATCACCCGAAATTTGTGTTCGCAAGAGCTGATGAGTCGTTTTTAATTGAAATTCACAGACTGCATTTGCTTGAAACATATCTATAGAAGTGATTTTGAAGCATGGAGAACACTGTGGCAGTTGTGCCATCATGAAAAAACACTAAGTAAAGTAACTACTTTTTGCCCTATAAATTACGATATGATCACCAGATTTTAACGAAACCCACACAGTGGCTTGACTTTGCTCTAGACCAAGTTCGATTTAAGTTTGGCTCAAAAACTTGGATAAAACTGCCAGCTATGCTAATATTTGTCTCTTGCCTATTGAAATTAACTCAGCGAAATGAAGCTTTTTGTTCTACAACTTCCAGCGCTGTCACCAAATCAAAATGAAATTCATCTGTTAAATCAACCTTTTTCCATGCCAAACCTGGTATGAGTTTGGTTGAAAAACCATGATAAAGCTGCTGGCTATGGCAAATTTTGTAATTTTTTATCATCTCTTAACTAGGCAATACTAACATTTAATTTAGTAACCCGTTGCTAGCTTTGTTGCCACAGGGTTGCCAGCACGAAGCGTTTTCGTGAATTTCCTATCGGTATATACTAACAGTAAGTATTTATAACCAGCGAAAAATAAAGCGCTATATAACCGATATGCAAGCGCTTGACCAAAGTAGCAAACCGCTTTGAACATGCTTTAGCGTGGGCGCATGGGCCTCGCTTGAATTTAAATGCTTATAAAGTGGTTTTCCTAAGCGAATGATAAGCGCTTTTCCTAAGCAAATCCAAAGCGCTTTCATTAAGAAATTACAAACCGCTTTTCCTAATCAATTGGAAAGCGCTCTCAGGAATTATTGATGTTTGATGGTATTATTGTATCATGGTTTTTATTTGTTTAGTAAAGTTTTTATTTGTTATATTAAAAAGAAACTATAACCTAGAAAACAAGAAAATACAATTTGATTTTAGGGATAATAAAATGCTTATCAACTTTATTTTTTTAAACAATAGGTAAGGCCCACTAAAACCATAAAATGAAAGAAACACAAATAAATAAAAAAAGACGAGCAAGAAGCAAGTAAGAAAAAAAATTAGTATAATACTTGTAAATTTTTAACTGTATTTAAATGAAATATAGAAAGTTTATACATTTTTTTTAAGGTGTGTCCCATAGTGGAATTTGTTTTTTTTTTGCGCTCGAATACCAACCTTCATCTCTTTTTCGTATCCCTCAAATGTCACGGAATCCTTTAATGAATCTGTGTAAAGAAATATTAATTTCCATAATGAGTACATTAAAATCATATTACCGTATATACATATTATGCGAGAAACGTTTTTTCTTCTTCAATGGGATCTTCTTTTGCTGACCGTCCCAGTTTACAGTCAAAAGAAATTCCACGCTAAACAACATTGGAATAGATATTCTTAACTGCTGCTTGCCAATAGTAGCATGTAAGAAGGTAATCTGTAAAGTCGTTGTTTATATTTATTATATAACATCTAATATTAAATTGCCTTACGAATTCACGAAAAGGTATACCCTTTATTTTCTCCTCGACCTTAATCATGTCCTCAAGATTACGAATTGGAAATATTTTTAGATCGGTTTGAGGTTGGAGCACAGTTTTCGATATTGCTTCCAGAATATTTTGACGCAATAAATTTTTTTTTATTTTGTCAAATTTATTTACATTGTCTTCATTTAGCTTGACATTTTCAGATTCTGAATAATATACGAAAATATGAAATGCTCAATGAGTAAGAGCCGGTTTAGACGAGCGGTTTTTTGCTGGATCCAGCACGAGCTTTTAGGAAAGAAAAGTGAAGGACGGAACGGAACAGCGAGCACGAGTGATATAGTTGGCCATCGAGCACGGCAGCGATTTTTATGTCACTTTCTTAGAAAAAATTGGAGGCTCAGAAATTTTTTGGTAGAAAGTTCGATTGCTACGAACATAAAAAACTGTGTGCTAGTACAGCAAGAAATCGCTCGTCAAAACTTGCAACGAGCACCATCGGCCAGCAAACTCTGTGCTGGCAAAGCACAACATCGCTCGTCTAAACCGGCTCTAAGTGAGCATCGACAAAAAAGCATACCTGAATTTCTATATTTTTCACATTCCATGGGAACGTCACCCATAAAAGCATTGCATTTGTAAACAGCAGTGGCGTTAGATGTATCTTCCTTGTGCCTCTTGCTTGCTCCAAAATGTTTCTGTGACATTGCGAATTTCACTCTAGTATTTCAAGAAATTATAGTTGCAAGAAATACGTATAATAAATGGACGACATATAGTATAATATAGAGCACCAGAAGTAAAATACTACTCCTTCTGTCAAAAAACAAGAGTCTCATTTAAAAAATTTGGTATTTCTATTTATTATTATAAAAATAGAAGAAAAGGATCAAGTCTTGTTTGTTAAACAAATGTATATTGTAAAAAAAGTATTAAATCCGTCAAAATGATTAATTTAACAAAGTTTTGTGTATATGATATATAACTAAATATATTCTTCATATAGAAAATATAATGGGAATTTTTGTAACTCCTAGAACGGTGTTGGGGGGTGGGGATCGAAAAATGAGTTCTTATGAATAACTCGAGATATACTTACTGTAAACTAATGAAAATTTGTGCATTTACGTGTATTTTTGATTTGTATATTTTATTAGATTTTAGATTTAGATTTATTTATTCAACCATACATTAAATATACTACAGTTTGTACAAAATATTCCAGTAGGTGAATCGAGCTTTGGCTCTTGCATTCCTTAACAACTTTATTAATATGCATCTTAGCTGAATGAATTTTTGTGTAATTACATTAGATATTTAAAAGGAAACGGGGAAAACCTTTTATTTGAATGAATTGTGTGGTAAAACTTACTTAACTATCTTAGTGCTAACTACGTACTAACTTAAACAAAGAAACAAAAGAGCAGCATTGTAGCTGATTTAAGATTGTCGGATTTAAATGAGGGTCATATATAATGTGGATGCTCTTAAAGTTAAAGTTCATTATACCAGAGCTCGAACCAAAAGATTGTTTGATGCAACACAAGTGTTTAAACATTTGGTATTAATGCGGTTAATGCTGCTTGAAATTAGGGACTGCTTTGAAGCTGAATGTAAAGAGTTAGTCGAATAGAAAAATGGGAGATTCAGGAGCATTTTCAGAATTTTGTTCTGTTTAATTTGTAATTTTTTTATGTGAGTAGCAGCACAGCGCCCCCAAACCGGAGCACCATAGAGCATGACAGGCTGAAAAATAGTTTTGAATAAAATCAGTTTGTTTGCTATAGACAGCTGCGACCGCCTATTTACTAAAGGATACAAGGCTTTGACGAGAAGGTCGCATTTTTTTATGGTAAGCCCGATATGGGCTTTGAAGGTAAGTTTTTTGTCGAGGTAAATTCCTAGATATTTTATATATTTCGGGTTCCAGCCAACAATGTTACTATCTACATTAAGAGAACTGGGGAGAAGGTATTGCTTGCGCTTCTTAGTTAAGAATATTGCCTCGGTTTTGGTAGGGTTTATTTTCAATTTCCATCTGTTGAAATAATTGGACAGTGTTGCGAACCCATTTTCTAGTGAGGTTTTTACAGATATCGGACAGTGATTAGATGACAAAAAGGCTGTGTCGTCAGCAAATAGACTGATAATGCAATTGACAGGTAGTGGTATGTCATACAAGAAGAAGTTAAATAATATGGGGCTTAGCGCCGAGCCTTGGGGAACACCAGCTGGTATCGGGAACTTATTTGACTCCGAGCCATTGATATCAACGTAAAAGTATCGGTCACGCAGGAAGTTCATGATTATTTTAGTAAAGGACAGAGGAAAATTAAGTATTCGCATTTTGTGAATCAAGTTTTGATGCCAGACGCAGTCAAATGCCTTTTCCAAGTCGAGAGTTATCAAACCAGTGGACTTTTTTAGTCCAAAGTTTGTAGTGATTATGTCAGTTATAATTCGAACTTGATGAATTGTACTGTGCCCGCTTCTGAAACCAAACTGCTCTTTAGGGTAGATATTTTGCGACTCAATAAAGGTTTGAAGCTGAATCTTAATGAAGCGTTCAAATACTTTTCCAATCACACTGATTAGGCTTATTGGCCTGTAGCTGCCGATTTCGGACTTGGGTTTATTAGGTTTCGGGATCCAAATAACTTTTGCAGTTTTCCAGGCAGTCGGAAAGTAAGATGTTACAAGGCAAGCATTAAATAACTTTGATAGGTGTATAAACGCTTTCCTGTGCATATTTTTTAGAAATAGAGTGTAGATGTTGTCGTTGCCCGGAGCCTTACTTGATTTTAAATCAGCTATGATGCTCTTTAGAGAGGAAACAGACATGAAGGGGATAGAGGGGCTGCTACTACTTTCGATAGCATCGAAAGAAGAAGCCACTTGAGCTTCAGTGTCACCATCGCTATTAATAATGGCTGACATGTAAACGTGATGCATATGTTGAGCAAAGGCTTGAGCCTTAGACACATTATTTGAAACGGGCACGCCATCTACTTTAATTGGAAAAAATTGAGAGCACTTCTTTTTGCGTGCTTTGCATATGTTCCAAAAGCTTTTACTACCTTTCTCTAGTGATTTTAGTTTTCTGTTCCACTCTTTGTTACGAAGCGCAAAAATGCCTTCCTTGATATTCCTTTGGAGGCAATTAATTTCCTTCTTCAGATGTGATTGCCGTGAGCGCTGCCATTGTCTGCGTAAAAAATTACGCCGAGAAATGAGAGTTTGAATGCTAGAATCCAGAGATAAATTTGTGCACGACGGTTTAGCTGAAGTCACAGGGATTGAACTTTGTGCTGCAGATAGTAAAATGCTATTGAACTTTACTATGTGCTCGTCGATGTCGCTTATTCGCGGCGTAGAGAGGTCTAGCTGTCTAAAATTGGTTAGTTCACCAGTGACGCGCGAAAATTTTTCCCAGTTTGCTCTATGGAAGACAAACTTTTTTAAACAAGCTTTTTCAATCCCTGCATCAAGAATACTAAAGTAAACCGGAAGGTGGTCCGAAGATAGAGCAGTTCGGGCAAATGGAGGAGATACAAACTGAATGCAATTAGTCAATATTACATCGATCGTAGATGGGATGCCTCTAGATTTAGGGTAAAAAGTAGGTGTTGGACTTAAAAGAATGTTGAACGCAGAAAAAGTAAGTTTGTGCTCAAGTATGCTCCCCCAGCGATTGTTACGAGAGCAATTCCAATCTTTGCTCCTGCAGTTCAAATCTCCTGCAATTAAAAAATTGTTCTCAATGCGATCGAACACTTTCAGATCGTTTTTAAACAAACGTTCTTTAATATGGTTGCTATTTCCGCCTGGAAAATAGGCTCCAATCAAAAGGAAATTGTGCCCAATGCAGGTTAGTTCCACACAGCAGGTTTCAATTACAGAGGTTTTTAATGGTGGTCGCGCACAGTGGCTAATAGAACGATGGACAGCAATTGCCACACCACCACCATGAACGAAAGAGCGATCGGTGCGATATATTAAGTAACTTTCATCAAAAATGGAGTTACTGTCTTTGAACCACGTTTCAGTAATGACAGCAACATTAACCTTATTTGTTTTCAAATACGAGAAGAATTCAAGACGTTTCTCCAGTGGGCAAATACTACGAGCATTCCACATTATAATATTAATAACCATTATAAACGTATTTAATTGTAAGTTCAGCAACCACTCTAAATTGCCGCTCTCTGTTTGTACAAGGTTTAAGCTTAGTTAAAAGCTCGTTTGTCAGATCGATTATTTCACTGCAAGTGAACAGGTCATTGTTAGCACGTACGCCTGCACTGGCTACAGTGGCATAGTTCAGGGCAGATGATGGAGTTGTCATCACTGTTGCCTTCGGTCTAGTACCACTGCTTAGTTTAAGCGCAGGGAACAGGTTTTTGTTGCTTATATCAACGTGCGATGTAGATTGGATGGCGGTTTTGCTGCGTTTAGCTCGTATCCGAGCTTGAAGCTCAATGTACTTGAGACGGCTAGGGCAGAGGTTTGAACTGGCTGGGTGTTCCCCGGAGCAGTTGGCACAAAGACGTTTCGCATTAATATCGTCGCGAGTAGGACACTCTGTAGATTTATGTGGTTTTGCGCATAAACTGCAAATTGTTTTTAGGTGACACCCGGCCAAAGCGTGCCCATAAGTCTGGCAGTTAAAGCAACGTACTGGTCCAGAAAGCCGTTTTTGATAGCGGCTGAATTTCACCACAGTGTGAAATAAGTATTTAGCTTTTTGGTTAAGATCAGCGATTTTGACCGATCCACGGGGAAAAGTTAGAACAAAAGTCGCTTGATCAGCATAACGCGGAGATCTTACACTTAAGCTTTTAATGTCCGGGCATGTAATTCCCTTAGTTTTGAGTTCGTCTGATAGCTCGGCAGGAGTTACTGAATGTAAGCCAGTCAAAACGACTTTGAACGATTTTCGCGCACTATCATCATGCGTAAAGAATTTCGCATTTTCGTTGATCAACTTTGATTGAAGCTGATTGTAGTCTTCCGCGAGAAGTGAGCAAACTTTTATACCAATGCTGGTATGTTTAATTACGTACTGCGTGATATTGGAGCCTTGGATTAAAGATTCCACAGCTGCGCGGGAGATACCAATAATAGTTATTGGAGGCGAATAAGTCATGCGCACTGACAAAGAAACACTTTCACTTTCGTCATCAATAAGCTGGCTTAGCGGAGCAAAAAAGTTGCCGTTGGATTTGGCAGAGCCAGACTTCGTAACTTTTCTTTCCGCTATCAGGGCATCGCCCTCAGGGGAAAGACAACGCTTCACTATTAATATATTCTAGGTTACAATTAGAATAAAGAACGAATTTGCAATGGCACAATAGCTAGAATACAATATAAGTACACTGGGAACGCTGCTAGGTGTGATCTCTATGAGAGTCAAAACCGAACTGTTGTATATTTTATGTTTATTTTTTATAATGTGCTTCAGGCCCTATCTATCATTGATCCTTAGTCTCTATACTGTTCACTTAAAATGTGACACTTAGTTGCGGACAAACTTTTGTGTGAAATTTGACTTACCTTCGAACAGAGGGAGTAAAATATATTATTTTCACGTATAATATTTTATATTATTTTCACTCAATCACTTCACTAAACTTCATTCAATGAAAACTTCACGATCAATTAGAGGTGCGAAGAACAGCGTACTTTATTTCGACAAAACGGAATTGCCTAGAATTTATGGCAATTTTCGCGAAACTCTTAAAAATATGTATTTTATACATATGTATGAAAATGATAATTGCCATCTGGTTTGGTCTCGCTTCTATCAAAGCGCTTTCAAAGCACTTGAAAATTGCTTAATATAAAAGCGCTTTATCTACGCCTTAAATCAATGTGCTTTAAAATTTTTCGCTGGGTATGGCAAACATCTAAAATGAAAATAAGTAACCAATCATTAAATTTTACAAATTCTGGAAATTTTTCGGATGGTAGCCAGAAACATCTTTTTATCCCTGTAATTTTTGATTACCACGAGTTCGTGATTACCACAACATTTCCTCTAGGAATAATAAGGGGTCGATAGCTTCGCTCGCTAACGTGTCAGTCCACAGTAGCGGGGTTCATGGTTGACTTTTGTTCGTTTTCATATGTCCTAACTCCATTGATTAAGTGTCACATTATAGCTTTAAGTAGCGATTAAGCATAAAAAATACTAGCGCTTCAGAAAATAAGAAAAAATGTGGCACTTAAAAAAAGGAAAAATGGAAGTATTGATATTGAATATATTTTTTTACTAATTTTCTATTTTTTCACCCCCTTTAAAGTAAGCCACTTTTATGATATGAAGGAAGGGAGAGTTTTTGCGTGCCAACAACATGCGATGCTTTCAAGCGGTCCCCCATCTAAGTAGTAACCGCGCCCAACACAGCTTAACTTCGGTGATCGTACGTGAACCGATTTATGCCAGATGCCAGATTTTCTTGAAACTATATCAAAATTTGCTCCGGCCAAGTTCAATAACAGTTCTTTGAAATGATTTATATATTCCTTTCATTGGATTGAGTAAATATTTCTTTGCAACTACCAAATTTTATTCAGGGCAAGTTCAATATCAGTTCTTTGAAATGAAGAAAATTGAGTAAATATTTCTTTGGCGCAGAATCATTACCAATTTTCTTTGATAATGTGTTCATTTTTCTTCAAAAAAATAGAAGTATTTTTCTGAGTGTATTAGTACAAGACAAACATTGAAAACCCATTGAATTACGGAAAAGATGCAACAACAAATCATCTCAAATCGGTTGGATGGTATTTTGACCAGAATAAAATGGAAATGATTGAAGGCGATGGCATAAAGTCTGAGAATAAATGTTATCTTAGTAGATCAGCGCTATAAGAAAAAACTTATGTGGTCGAGTTAATTGGCAAAATCCATAGCAATATATGTAGCCAAGAAAAACTATTGATTAATGGTGTGGATTTGCACGTAATATTAGATTCAAAATTTACACACCGCCAGAAGAAAAATTGATGATATTAGCGTTAAACAACATTATATCGTCTGATAGGAAAATGCTATTGGACTGGTTTACGTTTGCTATTAGTTCGATCACATATCTACGACTCAGAGAACTCAGAGGTATTAGACTGGACCAGATGGGTTGCACGTCAGGCAAGCTAGGAAGTGATATTGTGAAAGAGATCCTGCTATCCTTGGTTGAATTCTTTCCCACATCTCTGATTACGTCATCAAACGCTTTTTTCAAACTATGCGGAGGGTCTTCACCGCCACCATCGAAACTTTTCAACCAAAAAACCAATTTGACGCCCCCAGTCTGAAATTTTGTAAGAAAAGTGCTTCTTTCGAGAGCGTTTCGAACGAGACACTCGATCCTCTACACTCTAAAAAATGGGTCTAAAATTAATTCTCTCATTTTTCTGTTTAAAATAACGAATCACAATTTTTTTTACACACTGGATGTGTATTTTTTGCTTTTACGTCATATAAGCTGTATAATAAATAGTGTTTTGTAAACCTTAGCAAAAAGAGTGTAAATTGACTACTTCGCTACTCTCATTTACCCCAAAGCTGTAAAAATGTATCATTTGCTCGAATTTGACTTATTATTGATGTAACATTGTGACAAAAGACGGTGATTTGGCTAGACTTAACGAGTTGGATAGTACATCATCTTTGCTTTGAAAAGCAACAGTTAAGTATCAATCTTTTCGTGTAATAATTGTGAAAGTGTAGCTATAAGTTAATTAGAAGTGTAGCTATAAGTTAAATAGAAGTGTAGCAATAAGTGCTATAAGTTAATGTGAATAATGTGTAGACAGTGTATATGTCAAATTAAAATAAACTATAAACTTAAAGGAATTGCAAAAAGTTTTTGTATTTGACAAGAAAAATATTTATATATTGCTTACTTGATTTGATAGGACTTTCGACTTTTTACTAATTTTCAAAAAAAAATAGTATTAAACTCGTTTCGCCGAGTATTCATATTTCTTTATTTATATATATAAATATATATATATATATATATATATATATATATATATATATATATATATATATATATATATATATATATATATATATATATATATATATATATATATATATATATATATATATATATATCATCAAAAAAATTCAGTAACTATTTCTCGGGAACGCGCCATCCGATAAGCTAAAACTTTCAGGATACATTGGTGTATATGCAGAATAGGTCCAAGTCTCACCAACAGTCAATTGTCTTTTACCCTTTGGCGCCGGCGGCAATTTTAGTGATATTTTTAATATCCCTATTATATTGTACACAAATAATTTTTGCAAAAACTAAGGTAACGGAATGAATTTGGAGCGTGTTTTAATGTGAATCGGATAGTATTTTGGAATTTTTTAACCCCATGTGTGCACTACGGCCTAAAAAAAGAACGGGAAAATTAAAAAAAAATTTAAATTGCGATAATTTTTGAGAGAGCTATTCAATCAATTTGAAACTTTCAGAACATATTGGTATTGTTTAGTTGTAAATTTGTGAAGCTTTTGCGCATGTTGGCAAACCATGTAGCTAGGGCAGGCGCTAAAAATGACTACCTTCAAATCATCGACTCTCCGGAAAAAATGTCGTTTCTTGGAAAAAAAGACTCATATATGAATCTTATGCTTTGTCTACACAGCCAAAGTAAAAAATTTGAAATTTTACAACGTGCACGCTTATTAACCCTTTCCCAATTAACCTATATATTTAGCATAAAAAACTTCTGTTCACGGAAACTCACGATCCGATAATCAAAATTAATTGAAATTAAGTAAATGTATTGGTCTTAAAAAGGACCAGGTCTGATAGAAGTGATTTTGAAATGCGGGCAATTTTGTGCCAGTGGTGCCATTTTGAAAATTCACTAGGAAAAATAGCTGCTTTAGGCCCTATAATTCAGTCATTCGATTTTGACGAAATTCCTACAGTAGCTGAATCTTACTTCAAACCACGTTTGGTAGAAATAAGGTTGAAAAATTTGGCTGGAACTGCCAGCTA
The DNA here is from genome assembly GCA_947369275.1 of Nemotelus nigrinus. Taxonomy (NCBI): domain Eukaryota; kingdom Metazoa; phylum Arthropoda; class Insecta; order Diptera; family Stratiomyidae; genus Nemotelus; species Nemotelus nigrinus. Next base: position 391 of record CANBKX010000608.1, on the reverse strand, counting down.
TGGCAGTTTTGGTGTCTTAAATTTGAAAATTTCCTGAGGAAAATAAAGTTCTTTGCCCATTAGCTTCCAGTACAATCATAGAATCATAACGAAGTTCAAATGGCAAATAAAACTTTTTGTAAGCAATATTTAGTAGATATTTAGGTTAGGTTAGGTTAGTGAAGAGGGCTGCCGGGAACGCGGCCAGCATTAAGCCATCAGTTTGGGCCCATTTGCCACCCTCATGGACAATCACACGCATTCACACTTATAGCTATGGCACTGACGGGATTCGAACCGGCAGGCCCCGTAGCACGCCTTTTTTCGGCCTGACGCCTTGGCAAACAGAGCTACCGGGCCCCCTTCAGTAGATATTTAAGTTCAATACAATTATAGGGTTGCCAGCTATGGT
>CANBKX010000607.1:0-19638 GCA_947369275.1 Nemotelus nigrinus | reverse complement strand
GTAAATCAATGGGTGACCGCTAACGGAGCGTTAGTCTATCGTGAAGAGTGAGCGGCGTAGTCGATTCACGTTGAGTGCGTCTCAAGCGTTGTGCATTGCAGGCCTCAAGTCGAATGACTGGTCGTTTTTGCAAGCGCGATGGATGATGGCAACGTACAATTCGTGGGGGAGGTGGGAAAATGCCCCGAATTGTATGACATGATACGAGGAGGTACGAATTGTATGACATGATACGACGTGTATGGACATGATACGAGGAAGACGACACTCGTTTTCTCGCGTGCTTCACAAGTGTCAAACGCATCTCTCACGTATCGCATGGCTAACGATCCGTGTGCGGAGTGCCTTATAGAACTATGAGTTTTGCATGGGCACATGAGTTTGAGTCTTATCATGCTTTGTGGTTTTCTAGCGTGCACGTTTCGAGTTTACTTTTACATTGCTCGATGACGTTACGCGTCAACACGTTTGAACATGCGCGTTGCGGTTGAGTATGGAATTTAAGCCTGTGGTTGTGAATGGTAATAAACAATATATGAATGCGTGATAAATTGGAGTGACTGATAAGAGTTGGATTCCGTGTGAGTATTTATTATATATTGATTGATTGATTATTGTACAAAAAAAATATTGGGTGACTTTCATTGCTCGCGCCTAATAAGTAATGGAACTCTTTGCGGGTTTGCTTACATAGGGGTTTGTTTACATTTGGGTGTGTTTACATTTAATTTTGTTTACATTCCTGGATGACGTTACGCGTTTAAGTCAACACGCATTCGAGTTAACACACATTTGAACATGCGCGTTGTGGGTCGGTTGGTTGAATATGAATAAGTAAGGTAAGATCGGAGTGACTGATAAGAATTGAATTCCGTGCGAGTACTGGATGTCATTACGAGTGCAAAATACTGGGAGATTTTTAATTGCTCACGTCTTATCAGCAATGAACATGTGAACGGGAAAAATCAGCCGCAAGTGCTTTGGTCCATGAAAATTTTACTAGTTAGCGTGGTTTTCTATTGTTTTAGGATGTGCGAAGTGTAGGAAAACTTTTGTATGGTAAGAAGTTTCATAAAATGATCTAATAAGCATAGAACTGTGGTTACAATTTGCATATATAAGCAACTCTAAGAGTTTTTGAACTCAAGTTTGTCTTCGTCTTTAAGTGAATTCAGGCGATTCCAACGATTAAAGTTTGATTATTTTGCATTTTTGTGAAAAGTCACTTTTGAAGCAAATCTTCAAACAATTTTCGGTAATTTCAGACAAATATATTGATTATTCTTTGATTGTTTTGTACATTGTGAAAAGTGTATTTTAGACCACATTTATAAATAAGTTTATTTTTGCTTATTTCAGACAAACCCAGAGACCAAAATTTTTTAAGTGGTTTAAAGTGGTTAAATATTTTTAAGCGGTTTTAAGTGGTTTTAAAATACCAGATTTATAAAGTGTTTCAATTGACTCAGTAAGACTCATATACAATCATGTTCTGCCAGGCTTGCAAAATTGAAGTAGAAAGTGCAACGTTGCTGTTCCACTTGATAACGAATTTACATAAGCGGAATGGTGCACAATCAATCAACCGAAATCTAAAGAAAGTGAAAATCTAACCGGATCGAGACTTTTATTAACGAAAATAAGGGTGAGGGTATTTTGGATGTCGGAGAATTTTCGAAAAGGATGGAAGGTCCCTTGATGGAATATCTCCACAAAACATTAGAGGAGCAAATGGCAATCAAGATCAACATTGAACTCTTTGCGGAATTCATTGAAATGGATGCTGATGCCATGCATAATATGGACAGTTATTGAGTAGTCACTATCAAATCATTTCACTCAAAGATGCAGGCCCTAATCAATCTTTCTGAGCTACAGATCGCGTTAAGTAATATGACCACACACATAAAGGAAAAACTTGAAGAACTCCAAGAGAAAGACAGTCGATGGGCTTTGATACGGATAATTCATTGCGAATCAAATGTAAATGAATTCAAACCACTGCGAGGAATGAACTTCTTTCCATCATCCAGACATTTAGTTATCAAACGTGCATGTGTAAATATGAAGAAAAAGGATATGTACTGCTTCAAGTGGAGTATTATTTCCGCCCTGTTTCCAGCTGACCTTCATTCCAAAAGAACTTCCTCATATCAAGTGAATAATATTGCTGACTGCGTTGTAGAACTCATTAATGGGATATTACTCAATTTTTGTGATCTGGAGTTTCCGATGAAAGTACAAGACATTTCTATTTTCGAACAACTAAACCAAACCATAAGCGTCAATTTATTTGGGTGTGACGACGAAATCAAAATAATTGTGATTATTTTTAGTTTTCCGGTTGCAGGTGCTGGAGGCACCGAAATATCTGCGCCTGTATAAATAAGGTTGTGCCGTTTAGACAAGTTGTCGTGAATGATCAGGCGACGGCTAGGTAATAAGTTGCGTTGTCTTACCGTGTGAAGAGAACGGCGGCTTAGTTTTTTGGATCAGAGGAACCAGCCTTGTAAGCGCATGGAAGAATGCATTTGAGAGCGTTTGGGCCATATCTGTTGTGGTACCAACAAACACCAGTCCCTCGTGACTGGCCTCGGTGATGCGGCTGCGAGCGAGATCTTCCTTGGGACCTCGAACGCGATCGTAGTTGTAGGTGGACGAGCCTCGGGAGGACAGCAACCTGCTTTGTCAAAGAGGCCACCTCTGACTGCTGGGGAGAAACGGTGACTGAGCTTACTTGTAGCTTGACAAAAACCTCAGCTATTTTGTCTGCCGTCTCCACCAACTTGTTCAGGCTGGCCATCGGAGAGCAGGCTAAAATAGCCTGAATCTGCTTCAGAAGCCGCTACAGACAGAGGGTCCTCAAAAGGTCGTTCTTAACCGCGGAACCTCCCAACTGCTTCAAAATGATTATGAAACTTTCAGAACGTATTGGTATTAGTTAGTTGTAAACTTGAGTATGTTGTCAACCCTGTAGTTTGGGCAGGCGCTGAAAGTGAAAACCTTCAAATCATCGACTCTCTTGAAAAAATGTTTCTTCTTGAAGAAAGAGCCACTCGTATATCAATCTTATGTTTTGTCTACATAGCCAAAGCAAAAAATTTGATATTTTACAACGGGTACGATTGGTAGCCCTTTACCAATTTACATACATTTTTAGCATCAAAAACTTGGTTCACGGAAACTCACGGCCAGATAATCAGAATTAATTGAAATTTACGGCACTTATTGATCTTGAGTAGGAACAGGTATGGTAGAAGCGATTTTGAAATGCGGGCAATTTTGTGTCTGTGGTGCCATTTTGAAAAATCACTACGAAAAATAACTGTTTTTGGCACTATAAATTCTGATTTAGTCATCCGATTTTAACAAAATTCACACAGTAGCTGAACCTTTTTTTAAACCACATTTGGTAGAAATTTGGTAGAAAAAATCAGTTTGAGCTGCAAGCTATAGTAATTTTGGTGTCTTAAATTTTGAAAATAGCAAATTAAACCTATTAAAGGCAATATTCAGTAGAATAGTAATTTCAAAACAATGATTGGGGTGCCAGCTTTGGTTGTTTTTGTACAATTTTGCCATACCTTTAGTAAGCGATTTTAGCAAAGAATTTTCAAATCGTAGTGATCTCATAGTAAAAATCAACAAAAAATATTAAGATCTATAAAGTTTGAAAATTTTTGCGCATTGTAACCCTTAGCTTCTTTGCATCCCAATAACTTCCAATGCAGTCATAGGATAACTGCCAAATCCGCAGACTAAGGTAACTTCTACGTGAGGCACATGCGATATATTTTTTGTTTCGGTGCTATCAAAGGGCTGCCAGCACTAGGCCTTTTTGTTATTTTCGTTCCAAGAAATGCTTGCATTAAGTATTTTCTTCGCAAATATTTGCAAAGATACTGAGTAAACAATGTTTAAATGTTCAAAGATCTGCACATTTCTTGGATGGCAGCCCCAAACACCTTGCTACCGCTGTAATTTTCGATAAAGTAATCGAAATCGAATTGGCTTAGGGTCTATTATTACTAAGGGTATATTTGCTTTAGTGGGAAAAGCCGCTAGTGGTAAAATACACTCTCAAAGTCAGCACAAATCCGTTACTTTTCTTCGAACATAAGTGTTCCTAGAGGTTCTGATGCGCAAGGGTTTTTACTAATTTTCGAAGAAAATTAGTATTAAACTCGTTTCGCCGAAAATTAATATATATTATATTTATATATATATATATATATATATATATATATATATATATATATATATATATATATATATATATATATATATATATATATATATATATATATATATATATATCAGCAAAATGATTAAGAGAGAGAATCTCTGGAGTGGCCAATCCAATTGAGCTGAAATTTTCGAAGGACGTAGATGTATATAACAGGTAGGTCCATAACTTGCTACAATTAAGATATCTTAAATTTGTTGGCCACGGCGAGCGTTTTAGTGAATTTTGAGGTACTCCTATATTTCCAAGCAGCGTTAATTTTCGTTAAAAAAAAATATTGGCAATAAAACCCTATTATGTTCTAAGCTTGCCTATGATAAAGAATTGGAAATTTTGAGCCGTGTGTGGGTGCAGCGTGCCTAAAAGTAGGCAAGGATTTTTTTCAAATTTTGATTTGTCATTACTTTTGACAAAAACATTGCACCACCCTGAAATTCGCAGAGCGTATTGAAGTTAACTAAAATTTAGCACACATGGATTTCTAGGGGAGTCCAAGTAATCCTGTAGCAGCAGCAGGCTCCTGAAAAAAAATCCTTCAAATCATTGACCATCCTGAAAAATTTTTGATTTTTGACAAAAACTTCAAATCATTGATAAATTTTAACCTTTATGCATCATGTCGAATTGAAATTTATAAAATTCTGATTTGCACAAGAACGGCAACCCATCACCAAATTACCTCTATTTTCAGCACTCAAATTTTCTGTTCACGAAAACTGACGATCGCATAACGCGATCAATATGAAATTTACAGGACATGTTTGTATTAACTAGGACCAGGTCTGATGGAATTAATTTGAAAATTAAGCATCACTGTGGCAGTGGTGCCATTTGGAAAAATCGCTGAGAAAAAAACTGGTTTTGGCCCATAGCTTCAGGTTTAGCCTTCATATTTTACCAAAATTCACGTAGTAGGTGAACCGTCCTCTAAAATAAATTTCATAGAAATTTGGTTGAAAAATTAGTATAGGGACGCCAGTTAAGACAATTTTTGTCTCCGTAATATTGTAAATATGCTCAGGAAAATAAAGGTTTTTCCCTTCAACTTCCGATGCAGTAACGAAATCAAAACGAAATTCATGTCACAAGTGGATCTTATTACGTTTCTTAATCTGTAAGAATTTCGTTGAAAAATCATGAAAGGGCTGCCAGCTATGATGAATTTCGTAATTTATTCACATTTCTCTATCTAGCGATGTTGTCATAAAATTTCCAAATGGGAATGATCCTGCAATGATAATTAACAACAAATATTTACGTTTCAAAAATTTAATAAGTTTAGACGTTGGTTACTCTTATATTCTATTCACTCCTATAACTTACAGCGCAGCCGTTCAATTGAAACGAAAGTCGTAGTGTGGGTTTAACACAACATGAAGCAGCTATGGTGTTAGCACATGATTGCCAGCACTAGATAATTTCGTAAATATTGCACCATCAGATTTTTCCATTTTGTATTCACAAGCAAAGCATTTACAATAAAATAAGCAACCGAAATTTAAATTTTCCGAGTTTTGAAAATTTTTCGGATGGCAAGCTCAGACATAGTTTAATCGCTGACACTTTCGATGACACCCTTGGATGAAAACGAAATTCAAAGGATAGGTTTATTAAGCACGAGCATGTTATGGTAGATTTATTGCTGCTGTGTTGGACAAATGTTGCCAGCACTGAACATATTCATCATTTGTGTTATAGGAAATGCTGTCAAAAAATGATATTTGTTCCTATGACTAAAGGCTTGTACATATACAACCAACGAACGACCAACGAACGGCAAATGACAGTTTGATCGAATGTTGGTCGTTGATCTTGGCGTTTGTCCGGCCGTTTACACAGGAACAAATTGGCACCAATGGCTTGGAGCCAAGGCATTGGATGCGGTTCGGGCTGAGTGTCATTGTACACCTAGTGATTGACAGCGATTAAATTGGGGTTGTAAAGTTCAACGCATTTATGGTAGTAGAATGCATTTCGACACCGTACACTATATATGATAACATGCAAAAAACATAGTCTAGCTCAACACACTACTCGGTATTAACGACAGTCAACACGACCAACCGTCCACACTACAACGGAGTCCCAAGGCCAATACATCGCCAACGCTTTGAAGTTACCGCCAGCAGAGCGAACAGCAACTAAGGCCAAGGCCAATGTTGGCTCTTCGTACACACTAAGCGAATCCGAGCCAACAAATGGTTTGGAGTTGGTCTTCGCCTTATGTGTACGCGGCTTAAGAAATGGTTGATATGAGACTACAAAGAAGTGTATAACGTCTTCATCTCATTTTCAAATCCCTCAATGATAGCTTCTTCGAAAATTAGTTTTCTAGCGGTTCTGATGCGCTAGACTTTTTTTATTTCCTGAACAGAAAGTTAGGTCATTGTGTTGTGTTGTGCAATGTTGTTGGATATTTTAAGTCAACTTCGAAAATATAGCCAACATCAGGATCTTCTGCAATATTTAGAACAACAACATCATCTTTTTTTCAACCCACTTGAATTCAGCATTCGGAAGTGGTTGTGACATTGTCCAGACATATAAGTTGTTTGCGTCCAAGTATATAATATATTTGGAAGGAAAATCCTCCTGATATTTTTTCATGTATTTGTTATTGGTAGTTGATTGACGGTCAGAGTATTAGACGACACCACTTTTAATTCCTCGGTTGACGAAATGATGCATACTGATATCTATCAGCAGCTGAAGCTTTATAGATGTTGTTTTAAGCATAGCATCCCACAATAGCCCCGGATTTGTGTAATATTGGCAAGGGTCAAGTTTATATATGAATTCGCATTAGAAGAAGTACAAGTACAAATCAAGTACATTTCCAAATAGTCCCAAATCTTTGTACATTGGAATTCTTTCCAAATATTCTTTGCATGTTGGTAATCAAGTTCAGTATACTCGGTGTTTGTCATCTTGTTGAAAAATTTATCTTGTGGTGGTAGGCAAGTTTTATTTAATCGCTCCCATGAGGCTATGTAATCATAAGGATATACACCCTTTCGCGTAAGAAGTTGAAACTTTTGGCTATCACCATATGTTGAAGAGACAGTTTTCAAATCTTCTTCAGCTAAATTTTTAACAAAAGCACCCAAACTGCTCTACATGAATCTAGCCGAATCCAAAATTCGAAGCTCAATTGTCTCAGAATCATATATCAGTATTCTTTAAGACAGTGAAACGTGCAATTCCTAATTAATGGGTATAACTGAAACGTCTCCATCAATATCTCCCAATTCTTTGTTAAATAGGTGGCAGTAATAGCCGGAGAGGTTGTGAAACAATATCGTGAAAAATTTTAGCACCCGAAATAAAAGATTGCATGAGCAATGCGCAGGGCTTCTAAACTTTCCGGTAAAATGGCAATGATCACGCACTCTATCACTATCAAGTGGCTTCCTACAAATATGGCATCAAATTGACTCACTTTGGATCTCTTCTTCAGCCGAAGTCAGGGCATCCATTGGTTAAGAGGACTTTATATGTTTGGCACAAAACCATTTTACATCATTAACTATAGAATTGACGATTTTTCTCGGTGAATCGGGTCCCTTGTAAATCCTGAATCTATGCAAACTCGAATCGAAGGAACATTTGATGAAATACAAAAAAGCACAGAGTATATGCTCTTGTTTTGGGGCTGTTAGTGAAATTGCTGGATCCGGCTTGAAGGTGTCAATGTTTTGAAGATGGCACTCAAAGTCCGTTTAGATGACGAACGGTACATCTAGCTGTCGTTCGAATTTTAATCTAACGTCGATTTATACGGTTCCACCATATTCGTCACAATTCTGCCACACTCATTCTTATGCGTTTCAAGCATCTCACTTGAATGAAAATGTTGAAGGCATTGGTTGCATACATGTATAATGTGATTGTGTAACGTCTGCTGTGAGCGAATTAATCTGTGAAAAAAATCTTAAAGCACATCTTTGATAAAACCTATCACATTTGCTTACCTTGATATATTTTTTATCCAAACATAATGATAATTTTCTCCAACTTGCAGCAGCAGTAAGTTGATGTGATGCGTTTTTCCTTGCTTTGTAAGATAGTAAGCACCCACCATTTTTTCGGTTTGGTTTAGTTGTTCATCGGAAACTCCAGATCACAAAAACATTGAGTAATATCCAATTATTGACTCGTATACCGCAGTCAGTATTATTCACTTGATATGAGGACGTTCTTTCGGAATGAAAGTCAGCTGGAAACAAGGCGGAAATAATACTCCACTTAAAGCAGTGCCTTTCATTTTTCTTCACATTTAATGAAGTTCATTCCTCGCAGTGGTTTAAACTCATAAACATTTGACTCGCAATGAGTTATCCATATCAAAGCCCATCCACTGTCTTTCTCTTGGAATTCTCCGATTTTTTCCTTTATTTGTGCGGTTATATTATTAAACGCGATCTCTACTTAAGAAGAATTGATTATGGCCTGCATCTTTTTGAGAAATGATTTGATGCTCACTACTCATTCACTATTCATATTATCCATGGCATCAGCATCCATTTTAATGAATTTCGCAAAGAGTTCAATGTTGATCTTGATTGCCATGCGCTCCTCTAATGTTTTGCGGAGATATTCCATCAAGCGACCTTCCATCCTCTTCGAAAATTCTCCGACATCCAAAATACCCTCATCCTTATTTTCGTAAATACAAGTCTCGATCCGGTTACTAAAGCAGCTATTCACTTTCTTTAGATTTTGGTTGATTGACTCTGCAGCATTCCGCTTATGTAAATTCGTTCTCAAATGAAACAGCCACGACGCACTTTCTACTTCAATTTTGTAAGCCTGGCAGAACATGATTGTATATGAGTCTTACTGAGTCAATTGAAACGCTGTATAAATCTGGTATTTTAAAACCACTTAAAACCGCTTAAAAAATGTTTAACCACTTTAAACCACTTATGTATGTTTCTAGATTGCCTCGGGCCTCTCTCGATTTACAATACGTTTGTTGCACATGGGCTGGTACTCGTAGTATTTTGGATCTAGTCGTCTTCAGGAGTGGTAGCGACGGAATGAAATCCGCTTCGTGAACTGCTCCAGGTTAAAACGATCATTTCGTCCCTTTAAAGCCCTGGCAGGACTCAGAGTACGTTCTCAGTCTCGTCGCCATTAGGTTGGTGGTGTGGCTTCAGTTGAGGTGGACTCCTAATTAACACCGATCCGGCTCTGACTACTTGTCCCCAAAAGGGCTTGTGGTAACCCTCGCATGGCCTCCCTGCTTTGCATAGATAACCATGGGATCATTGAAGTGACTACACATTCGGACTAGAGATAGCGGCTCTGAGTGGACGCCCATTTTTCATGAAGAAAATCAACAACAATTAAAACAAACTCGTCAGGTAAAAGCCTGGCAACAATTCAAACTCACCCTCTTATGTAGAGGGGAAGGCTTAGAGAGCTGCACCGTTGGCTGCAGCGAAAGCCTCAGGAAGTGGAGACATGGTGAATAAGCCAAGCCTGCAGACTGATGTTAAGGCTGCAGGGGCTCGTGGAGACACGGCAATTCAGTGGGCAAAATCATTCATTAGGGAGAACCCTAATCCGCTCCTTCTACACCCTGGAGCTTCAGCTCAGAAACAACAAATGTCGGCTGAGCAGATGAATCAGAGCAGGAAAGACTGCAAAAAGCAAAAAAAAAGTGTCGGCTCCTACAGAGATAACTCAGTCATTTAGTGAAATGGCCAAAGAGTGCCTGGTTTTGGCCGTGATTGATGCCAGCAAGGAAGATGGAACCATCTCCCTCAAAAACTGGCTTAACATAAGGAAGGCTTTATTTGGAGTCTGCTGTAGGCAGCAGAAGCCTAGCTCGGGTTCACCACTTACGGTGAAAGATGCATGCTGGCACAAAGGAATCAGGCTACTTGCGTGTGGAGACCAACGATAAACCGATTTTTATAAGCAGGCAATCTCCGAACTAGTGTTACTGTGGCCAGGCGCAAAGATTAAGGTGATGTACAAGGATGAGATTCCCAGCCGGCTTTGATGCAGAACTTGGATTCCAAGTTTCCAAAGAGCTCTGCTTCGGGAGATCCAACACCTGAGGAACCTTACACTAAACAGGTGACGCATATGACGGGGGACCCACCTAGAAAGGGGTAAGACGAGGATAACATGGCTGTTGCAATGGATATCGATCAAAGATCATATTGGTTTGTTTCCTGTTACATGGCACATGATCATTGCACTAGCCCTCCCTGCGACATTGTCAAGGGTGTTGTGGCTGAAGCCACAAAGATTGGTGTGCCTCTTATTCTAGGGGCTGACTCGAACGCTCGTTATGAAGTATGGGGTAGCTATAGCACTAATGGCCGATGTGACGAATTTTTGACTTCATCTTGGCCCACAAGTTTTTCATCGCCAATACTGGTAGCAAACCAACCTTTCTTACCTCACATAGCAGGGAGATCTTGATGTTACTTCCATTAGTGGCCGGCACTCGCATCTTCTCCGTGACTGATGTGTTCTACAAGAGTGTTCTTTTTCTGATCACAGGGACATATCGTATAACGTGGCTGGCCGCAGCTCTGTTGTGCAAGCAACTTTCATCAACAGAAAGATGACAGACTGGAAGCTATTTAATTCCCTGGTACGATCCTCACTGGAAACTGTTCCTAGGAGCATTGACTGGTACCATGAATCGGATCGGGTGGTTGACACCCTTACTAATTCTCTCAACTCCACGTCTAGGGAAGCATGTAAGCCACCCTCAGTGAGGGGCAATCCTAAGCCTCTCTGGTGGAGTATGAAAATCAGCATCCTACGGAGAGAATGAAGGGAGAAGTTTATAGCTGGAAAATATGTAATTACTTGTCGTTGCATAAAACAAAGCTTAAAGCTTTTAAGTATGCCGTACGAAAGACAAAGAGATCCTTATGGAGATCTTTCTGTGAAAACGTAGAGAGTGTCAGCGAAGCGAATCGCCTTCGCATGGTCTTAGCCACAACACCGAAGGCTATGGGGTGCATCATCAACCTTGAGGGTATTTGTACTTGTTCGAGCGCAGATACTCTAAACGTTCTTATGGACGCTTATTTTTCGGGCAATAATTGCACTTTAGGGACAGGATTTATAACACTTGCTCACACTACTCGTATGTTCTCACCAGCTGGCGGGAAGCTAGAGCTGTGTTTATTCCGAAAACAGGAAAAGTTTCTTATGTTGAGCCGAAGGACTACCGTATTATCATATTAAAAGATCAATCATTACTATGTTGATCTCGCAGTCACGACTTGCACATACCAAAGGCAAGTCTGTTTCGACTGCTCTTCACGTCCTAATTGAGCAAGTTGAAAAATCTCTTGTTTTTAAGGAATATACGCTTGCCGCCATCTTTGACATCGAGGAACCCTTCAATACTGTAAAATCTTAAGCAATTGTTGAGGCTCTCTCAGTGCTGCATGTAGACAAGCAGCTTTTTGCTTTTATTGTGCAGCTTGTCAAAAGTAGAGTGGTTTTATCTTCCCTGGGGGATGGCACTGTAAGACGAGGAGTCAGAACGGGCACACTTCAGGGTAAAGTCCTCTCTCCCCTGCTGTGAAACTTCATGGAGAATACTCTTTTTATGAGGCTGGACCACGCCAGCTGTAAAGTGATTACTTTTGCAGACGACATAGCTGTAGCAGTGTCAGAAAAATATTAATCTACGCTTTTGGAGAGGCTAAATCACTCTCTTGACATACTTTCACGTTGGAGTCGTGAGTGCGGCTTGAATGTGAATCCTAATAAAATAGAGCTAGTGCTGTTTTCAAGGCAGTACAAAGTTTCTTCTTTTGAGTTGATGAAATGGGGTCTCCATTAACTTGAGCCAGAGGGTCAGGTACTAAGGGCTGATCCTTGACTCGAAGCTACTTTGGACCCTCAATGTAGCAGAAAGAGCTCGGAAGGCTTTCAATGCACTTTACTGCTGTAAAAGAGCCATAGGAGCGAATTTGGGACTAGAACCTCGTACTGTTGCTTGGCTTAACATTGCTGTGGTTGAGCCAATTTTATTGTTTAAGATGGCGTTCTGGTGGCAGGCTGCTATTAAGGCTATCTGCAAACGGTACATTGAATAAGTGTGAAGAATGGCTGCACTACTTGTAACTGGTGCGCTCCGCTCCACCCCTACTAAGGCACACTTCGTGTAACTTTATTGGCTGCCAACCAAACTTCTTATCTTACAGCAAGTTTATCTTGTTGCTGTGAGTCTAAATTGTATCTTGGCATGAAATAGAACAGAATTTGGCCATGCGAGGATTTTGGTCGAAGTAGTTCCCACTCCAGCGGGTGTTGACGACATTGTTCCGCAGTGCCTACTCGATTTTGAGCTCACAACTCGCATTCCTGGTAGAGATAAATGGCGTGATGGAATCACCCTTGAAAGTTGGCTTATCCATGTGTACGCTGGCGGCTCAAAGCTAAACAATAGACTCGGAAGTGGTGTATACTCAGATGAGCTGAATCTCAAGCTGTCCTTTCGTCTACCAGACCATTGAAGTATCTTTCAGGTGATGGTTGCGGCTATTTTACAGGCAATTGACTGGCTTCTGTGAAATCGAATATTCGGGGCTAATATTGGCATTTTCACAGATAAGCAAGCGGATAATAAATCCCTTGCTGGTCCTTGTACAGTTTCCATGATTGTTGCTGAATGCCGTGCATCTCTTAAGGATATGTCGAGACATAAGGTGATTCAATTGATTTGGGTACCTGGACGTAGGGGTTTTCAGGGCAACTGGGAGGCCGATGAGCTAGCAAGGCTTGGAACTTTGTTACCGGAGGTCTCCTGCTCCCTTTTATTAGGTATACCGATTTCATCCGTCAAATTGGCCATAAGGCAAAAATATGAATCATCTTGTGCAATAGCAAGCCAGACCTGGTTATCTATAGATGTGCATCGCACCAGGCAGCTTTAAGGCTTACCTCGAGTTCAGTGATTAAAAGTGAGTCCCAAATTAGTGTTGAATCACAACGGGCCTCTCATGTTTCTAGGTATGTCGTATATTTGTCTGAAATTACGAAAATTGTTGAAAGATTTGCTCCAAAAAATCACTTTTCATGAAAATACAAAATATTCGCCTGAATTCACCTACGGTCAAATTCAAACTTGAGTTCACAAACTCTTACAGTTGCTTTTATACGGAAATCTTACCCACAATTATATGCTTATCGAATTGTATTTTTTGTTTTTCCTACACTTTTTTACACTTCTCACATCCTAAAGCAACAGGAAACCACGCGTATTAGTGAAATTCTCATGGATCAAAGCACTTGCGGCTGAATACTTCCGTTCACATGGTCATTGCTGATAAAACGCGAGCAATTAAAAATCTCCCAATATTTTGCACTTATGTTGATATCCAATACTCGCACGGAATTCAATTCTTTTCAGGCACTCCGATCTTACCTTACTTATTCATATCCAACGAACGAAACCGCAACGCGCATGTTCAAACGAGTGTCAACTTAAACGCATGTCGACTCAAACGCGTGACATCATCCAGCAATGTAAACAAATCGAAATGTTAACAAAGCCGAATGCTAACACACCCAAATGTTAATAAATCCCACTGTAAACAAACCCGCAAAGAGTTCCATTACCTATAAGACGCAAGTAATGAACATCACCCAATATTTTTAATACAACAATCAATCAATCAATATATAATAAATACTTACACGGAATCCAACTCTTATCAGCCACTCCAAACTATCACGCATTCATATATTGCTTATTACCATTCACAGCCACAGGCTTAAATTCTATACTCAACCGCAACGCACATGTTCAAACGTGTCGACGCGTAACGTCATTCAGCAATGTAAACGTAAACTCGCAACGTGCACGCTAGAAAACTACAAAGCATGATAAGACTCAAACTCATCTGCCCATGCAAAACTCATAGTTCTAATACTGATAAGAGTCAAGCTCATCTGCCCATGTAAACTCATATACCGTACAAGCATAGCACGCGCCAAAATCACAAACTATCAAAGGTTTGTATCAAGCCGTCGACCAATAGCCATTATAACACACACACACACAAGTTTTTTGGTCACACAGTAGTGGATTAGAACCGGCATATCCATACAACTTCTGGACTTTAAGGCTCGTGGCCCAGCTCCATGAACCCTTTAGTAAACAGTATCCTTCGAGACACCGGCGGCGTGAATGAAAGCGTTGTCGTGAAGCAACAGGACACCTTTAGACAGTTTGCGTCTGCGTTTCCCCTTTATCATGCCTCGCAGTTTATATATTAGTCAATCATCATATTTTCCGTTTACGATTGTATTGCGTTCTTTGAAATCCACCATCAAAATACCTTGGAAATCCTAAAAGATTGTACACATGATTTTTTTGGCAGATGCTAGCACCGTTGCTTTTCTTGATGGATTTTTACCCCTATAATCTCATTATATTGACTTGCGCCTGTTTTTTGGATCTTAACAAAGCCAGAATTTTATCCCCAGTGATTAGTTGTTCCATCACATTCTTTAAGTTTTTTTCGAAAAAGATCCAAGAACTCGGAAGCACCTTATCTCCAAACGGTGGTCGCCCAAAACCACTGCCTTAATTAGAGCAATAGTTTCAAGAGTGAGCACGACGATTTCTCTCCCGAGGCGAACCTCCTTCACACAATTTGGCGCTGTGTTTTAAGAGAGGAAACACTCGGGAGACACGTCATCTAATCGTTCTTTTATTTAAGTAGGGGATAACTGAAACTTCACTCTTCAAGTCGAAGAACGTTCGTACAAAAACATATCAGGGCAGTTCATTATGAGACGTATATATCTCTCTTTCACAGAAGTCGTAGCTTTGTGAAAACTAAGCCTACTGGAGAAACCTCTCTTAAAAATTTCTACTGCACCAGGATTTATACTAACTAACAATTGATGAGCAGTAGAAAAGTTGTGCAGATTTTGGGTGTATCTTTTATCAGCATTGAGTCCAATAGGGTGGAAAGGTATCCAGGGCAACCAGTTGCATAAAATTCAAAATTAATTCAAATAACTGCTTCTTATATTCAATATCGGTTGCTTTTGCTCTAAGGCTTTGAAAACAGCATATTGAGTAACAAAATGAAGAAAATGTTCAGAGCTTGAAAATGTTCAATGCACTCTGTCAAAATAAACCTACACTATGAGTCTCGTTTTCATCCGATAACCTCATTGAAAGTTACAGGTATAGAAGTACGTTCGGCGCTGCAATCTGAAAAAATTGCAACTTTGGTTACTTGTTGTCATTGTAGATAATAACGGATTGACATATCATATATATATATATATATATATATATATATATATATATATATATATATATATATATATATATATATATATATATATATATATATATATATATATATATATATATATATATATATATATATATATATATATATATATATATATATATCTATATATATATATATATATATATATATATATATATATATATATATATATATATATATATATATATATATATATATATATATATATATATATATATATATATATATATATATATATATATATATATATATATATATATATATATATATATATATATATATATATATATATATGGAGGCAATGCAACATAAATTAAATCTAAGTTTAATTCCATTAGGGCGCCTGGCGTGCTACCCTTTCTAGCTAGCACCGCTGTATCAACTGTAGGGTTTGGGCAGAGTAAAGTGCTGAAAGTGCTTAGAGCATGCAAAATTATACAAAAACTGACAAGGTCTTACTGTTATACTAAACATATAAGGAAAGGAAGGCTTTTGTCAACGCCAGTTGAATGTATTTCTTCTTACTTACACACTCTATGACACTCAGTAAATGAGCAATCAAGACCTGGTAAACAACAATTATATATTATCCAAAACATAAAACAAATAACAAATATCAAACTCATAATAATCATGCAATAAACAAAATCGATAAAAGACGGTAATAACACTAATAATAAATATTATAAATAGACACAAAAACAAAAATTATAAAAAAAATTAAATAAAATTTGCAATAAAATTATGAAAAGAAGAAAGAAAGACTCACAAAATCCGGACGACGGTCAACCGCGGTGAGTGGGCTCCTTTCAAAAATGAAATCATCAAATTTGTACAATGTCAATTGCACTTTCTTTTCCCTTTTTGACAGAAAACAATAATATGATTCAATTGGTAACAACCTGGATTCAATTATCTAGAGGAGTCTTGAAATCCAAATTCAGCAAACAAAACTAACAAATGCGAATAAATTCCAAAAATATCCTTAAAACTTTCTTTCTTTACGATTTCGAGTCAATTCAATTGTAAGGTAACAAGAGACAGGAGTTTGTCAGTTCAATAAAAATCTCTCTCTCTCTTTCGTGCAGTTTCAGTTTCTTCCTTTCTGAAACAGAGCATGTCCGTCTAGTCAACTAAGGTCAATGATTATTAACGTGATTATAAATGACATTTAACCCAAAAGCAGCCAATACAGCGCAACTGCTGATTGATTGGCAAATGCACCATTCATAAAAAATACGGTAGGGTCAACGGAAGTAGATGCCAATCCAGCAATAAATCCAATAAGCACGGTTTTCGGGAAGTGATTTCATGTTTTCAACAAAGGATCGATTAATTGTGTAAGACTTCACAAAAATCGGAATATTTTTCAGACCACAAAATGTCCTAACTGTCACTTGCACTGCGGATGGTTATTGTTCACGAAACATCTGTAACCGAATGCAAATTCACAATGAATCTCTAGGACGATAAGCAATCGTCTTTGCATTCTCGATATCAAGCCCACCCTGCAGTCAACTGTTCAAGCATTTACTACAGCACTCGGAATGAAACCAGAGTTTTTTTTCGGAAAATCACCGATAAACACATCCGTATAAAAAACAGATCGTTGCTGCTGCTGCTATTGCAAAGTTTATTCTTCATCTTTTGTGGATCTGTTTGTTTCAATAAACCCGCAACTCTCGATAATGCATCCACAATGACGATCTGGGCTTTCTTTCGGTGCTCGACGTTGAAATCAAAAGACTGCACTTCAAACTCCAGCGAGTCAATTATCTTGTAAGGTACTGATGTTTCATGAGCCATTAAGTGCTAACGTGGTCGGTAATGATGGTGAAAGGCAGTCCTCGAATGCATGCTCCCAACTTTTCAACGCTCTGCGCTAAAGCCAAGCATTCGGATTCAGTAGCACTGTATTTGTGCTACGCAACGTTAAGCTTTCCAGACATCAAAGCCGTCGGGTGCTCATCTCAATCACCATCATCATCGCTCCTCTCCATCCTCATTTTGGAACAGGACGCTTCCGATCTCATTGGCACTAGCTTTATACTGGATTAAAAATCTTCGGAAGAAATCGGGATTGACGAGCACTAGAGTCGGAATAAATAGTCATTTAATCTAAAAAAAGCGTTGTGGACAGACGCCACTCTGTCCACCGAAACAAGCGTTTCATATCCCTCAAAGCTCATGTCACTGCACTGAAATAAGGAATAAACCACAGATACAATCCTTCGCAGATTTAGGTGTCGGAAAGGCAATATTCCAGAACTTTTTTCCGGATCGGGCTTCGAGATTCGTTACTTCGTAGCCAAAATGTTCCATTTCTCGGCACAGTTACTTGCTCTTCTCAATATATAGGCCAGTTTGACATGAGTGGCTTCACTGTGACTGCGACTCGGTGGCTTACCCTTCAGCGAGTACGCGACTTAATTTAAAACATGGGATTAAATGAGGTTGTTTGCATGAGCAATTTTTAGCTGCCACCAACGGCAATAGAGGACATCAGTTGCCTTCTTGTCAATGGAGCAGGAAGAAGCAGCAGTGTAACCGCGAAAAGGGTCTTTAAGTGTTCGAAAAAAAAGAACTTGTCACGAGCAGATCATCAAGATATACAAATAAACATCATGTCATGCTACTCGTGAGGAAACACTTTGTGCGTTAATCTGCACTTGATTTGTACAAAGCATTGCACAAACCAAATTGCATCACCGTGAGGTGGTATAGAAGGCAGCCAGGTATAGTAAAAGCAATCTTATCCCCAGATTCCGCATTCAATGGTATCTGGCAAAAAGCATCCTTCAGGTCCAAACTCGATATAATTTTAGTGCGAGCCAATAATTTTTTTTATGTGTCGCTATGAATATATATTCTTGAATATTACCTCGTTTAGTCACCGTGCATCCAGACAAAGCTGTACTTTACCAGGTTTCCCAATAAGGGAAACCTATGAGCTCCAAGCGCTCTTGCTTTCCTTGATGACTCCTCAGAACAGAAAACGATTCAGTTCAGCATAAAAAAAAATTCTTTATGGCCAGTGACACCAAATAATGCCGTTGCTTAATACATCGTTGGCTTGGGTGGCAGAAAAGAAATAAGATTATGGCACGTCTTCATACCTTGTGAGCTCTTACTGTCGTTCTCTGACCTACAATGAATGCAGTTGGGCTTGATAATGCCTTCAAATCCACATCCGTAGCCAAATATAAGTTTATTGAGGACCGAACAGTCCATAAATGTGTAGCCCAGATCTTATCAATTCCAGCATGTAACATACTGTGTTTGTGCAGCTTCCACGCACAAACGCAGCCAGAGCCAGTGTGGTAGGTAACAAGTCGTCTACAGGAATGCTGTTGTGTTAGTAATGTCCTAGTGCTGCCGAACGAAGAGAACGAGACAAAACCTCATGAGCTACTCGTGGTTTTCTATAAGGGAGTGATGATGATACCTTATTAAGTTCATCCGGATACCAGACAGCCTTAATTGCACAATATCAAGCAACCATTTTGCGGACGGAACGAGACTAGTTTCGACCAAATGATCCCTTAACCACTTGGTCATATTCCTGACCAGAATAACCTGTTAATTAACATCTTTCAATGAGTTTGTCAACGGCAATAAAATGGATCGGATGTGATTGAAGAACGTTCGGAATGATTATCCTCACTGCTGATATTGACAGTCGATAGACTGTCTGATAGCTGCGTCTATATGGAAGCCACTGAAGTAGCTCATGAAATATTTGTCCATGCCCTCCTACACCAGGGGAAGATCCAACTCATGATAGCACCAGTACAACTCCAAAACTGCTCCTCTTAGCCACAGGTCCAACTTCATGCCCAACATCGCCTTCAAAATTCTGTAATGTCCAGCAATGGCAGTTACTTAGTAAAAAAACTCTCGTGCAAATAATCCAATATCTGAACCGTTGAAATGAATTCCCCTTTTAGACCCTGAAAGTCTTTCGAGTCGGCTGTGATTCGTTTAACTGTGACGTATAAGAGCTGTTACATTAAAATCTGACTGAGTCAATAGAGGAACGTTGTTTCTGATTTGCGTGTCTCCTAATGGTGTATACGTTGCATCCGCAAGGTC
>CANBKX010000606.1:0-15576 GCA_947369275.1 Nemotelus nigrinus | reverse complement strand
TGACTTTGGTTATGCTTTTTTCAAATTTGTTACGTATTAAAAGAACCTCTCTCGTTAGCTACTTTTAACATTGCTAATGTAAAAGCACCCAGGAATTACGAAC
The DNA here is from genome assembly GCA_947369275.1 of Nemotelus nigrinus. Taxonomy (NCBI): domain Eukaryota; kingdom Metazoa; phylum Arthropoda; class Insecta; order Diptera; family Stratiomyidae; genus Nemotelus; species Nemotelus nigrinus. Next base: position 15,473 of record CANBKX010000606.1, on the reverse strand, counting down.
GGGGACTTGAGAGTAGGTATACCGTATTGCTTTCATTTTTTTTAATTCCCATGCTACCAATATATAATTATTTACTCTTTAAATAAATAGTTGCAAAAATTTATATATTGGCAGACTTGTAAATTAGCAAAGCTGTGTAAATAAAGCATTTTCAAACGGCAACAACAACGGCAACAATAACAACAGCAGTAATTATGCAAAATAAATGATAACAGTCCTTCACGCATAAAGAAAACATATCAATATTCTATAACTTATAAAACATAGCAGTAAAATCACAACATTTCCAAAACGAATAACATATATATTTTTAGGAAATCACAGTAAGTATATATAAAAAAAATCTATTATAAATCGAAATTAATCACAAACTTCATGCATAGTTCTATTTAAAATTTAATTCAATTCGTCTTTCTTTTTTCGCAAATTCATCGATGACGTCTTGATAAAAGTTTTGCTAGCTTAAACATGATTTTAGGAAAACCTTTTCAATGAACATTATTGCCAAGTCACTAAGTCGTTGTTCCCCTGTACTATTTCTGAGAAAAGTTTTAATCCTTTTTAAACCAGAAAAACAGCGCTCTGCGGACGCACTTGTTACTGGTAATGTAAGAGCTAAAATTGTGTGAAACTATTTTCTAATTTATTATTGGTAAAATATTCAAAAATATCTTGAAAAGATTTTCCCTGTAAATCTGCATCAGAGTAAAGCACAATGAGTTCAGTTTTTAATGAAATCGAGGCAAATATGTCGGTGTAAGTTTGAGTTAAATTAAGTAAAAGATTATCCGGAAATGTTTTTGAATAGTTACTAAATTTCGAAGAATCTAAAAGATCTAAAAATGCAAAACTTTTTAAGGATGAAAGCCTTGAACTTATTTCAACGGATATATTATCAATTATTTCGATATAAACACGTGTAAAGAATAGTTCAACATTAGGTCTGTTCCCGTACTTTCAGTCACTGAATTTTCCTGAATTTCACTGAATCATGTGGTGAGGGAATTCATGAAAAGAACGGGAACGCTCTCATTGCATTTCCTGAAAATCGAGAAACAAAAGTGTCAGTTTTCGGTTTGTGGGAGAACAATAGTGATTATAAAGTCATCTTAAGGGGCAATAAATTCTCGCCACGAAAATATTCAACCTTCATAATATTTACTCGCGCCACACCGTTTGACACTTTTCAGTAGCTCAGACCCTACTGAAATTTCATCGTACTCACTGAAAGAGGGGAAATTTTCAGTTTTCAGTAAAACGGAGTGCGGGATCGGCTTCATTATAATTAATCTCGACTAACAGGTCTGTTCCCGTACTTTCAGTAACTGAATTTTACTGAATTTTCCTGAATCATGTGGTGGGGAATTTCATGAAAAGTTCGGGAACGCTCTCATTGTATTTCCTGAAAATTGGCAACCGAAAGTGTCAGTTCTCGGTTTTTGGCAGAACAATAGTGATTATAAAGTCATCCTAAGCGGTAATAAATTATCGCCACAAAAATATTGGACCTTCATAGCAACTTTACGCCAAAAATATGGTGCTTGCCGCGCACATTTGAAAATATTTACTCCGTTTGACACTTTTCAGTATTTTTCAGTAGCTCAGACCCTACTGAAATTTACTGAAAAAGGGGAAATTTTCAGTTTTCAGTAAAACGGAGTACGGGAACAGCTTCATTGCAATTAATCGCGATTAATCGCAATTAATCGTGGTACGGGAACAGACATGAATCATGGCCTTCATATAAAAGGCTTATCGCGACTTGCAATCTGACAGGTATTAAGCTACTTTTTAAAATGGTGTAGTCCTCTCGTTATTAAGATTTATTGGGAATTGCACAATGACAATTGTTTGACATTTCTCTAACAATTAGTATTATGAATGGTGCTGCTCGGTTGAATCAGGGAATAGAGTCTATTTTCCTACCATCCGGACACTGGTTTCAAAGTTTTTGTCGCGTAAAAGATATTTCGGATAAGTGTCGTGAAAGTGATGTGTTTATTGTGTTGTATACGCGAGAACTTTGCAATTTGGAATACCTGCCATCTACTCTCGGCAATGTGAATTGTAAACAATTGCCGTTTGTGGTTGGTAGGATTTATTCCACTTTAAAAATCATCAAATTTTGATAATCTGAAAATTCATCTATACTAACGATATATCGGATAAGTGTCCCGATGAATTGAGGTCTGATGTTAAAGGCTTTTTATATCTAAATTGCTTGTGAAAGATCCCAAAAAAAACATTGATTAACATGACATATGAGTTTCCTCATATCTCCTGTAGGTGGATCTCGTGAATTTCTTTATAACCATAAAAAAACCATCGCTGTGCGGACTGGTTGGGAAAAGTAGCTTAGGTCCGCCATCTTGTATGTTAATTGCTTTTGCGATAGGCCTTTTATATGAAGGCCATGCATGAATACACAATTTTACCCATAAAATATATCTTCTCTGGCAATGCTGCGATAGAAAATTCTGGCAGAGCGAGGCTGTTGCTCACCATCTGCAGAAGTGTGCGTGACGTGATCATAACAAGTTTCGTCGCCATATGCAATTTCTGTTTCCATCGCCATTCTGAACAGTGCCGTGTGGAGTAATTTTCGCCTAGGTTTGTCGCTACGCAGTGCAGTGTATTTCTTTTCCGAATATTTAAAGTTGAACCGCGTCCCGACCTGACGCAGTACTGTCGATTGAAGCGTAATTGAGAGCCACAGTCTTTAAAAATATTTTTCCGACCGCCTTCTACGCCAGTGAGTGTAAAGGCTGATAGTCGAAAAGAAATTTCAGTGCCGTCAATTCCCATGATTTTCGCTTGTGAAAACCAGAAAGAACATTCGTGAATTAACAGCTGTGCAAGAGTGTTACCTCGATATTACTGAAATCAGTTTCACAATCTGAACGTAACGTGCATCAAAATGAAAGTTTTAGCTGGTATTTTGATATTATTCTACGCCTCAGCAGCTTACGGAAGCCTACAATGTAAGTTTCGAGTTTAAGTAAAATGAAGTAAAACCAAATTATTGTTATATATAAAATCAATAAATCGCTGAATCGTAAGACATTGGATGCGAATGTTCCTTGTTGCAATACTTTAATGCTCTTGCCTGAGAGCTATGTTGCATTGTGAACATGTAGTGGCTAATAACGTGATTTGCGTTTTTCTCGGTTAGTCCAGTTAGTCTAATTTCATTGTTGTTGGCCATGATAGGATAGTTCTGGCCTTTTGACGCTATTCTAAGAAATTACTGTCCAAAGTTCGTTGAATGTGTCCGGAAGGGTAACATTCCCTATAAAAAACTGTATGCATTGCTTTCAAAGCATATTTGTCGCTGGAGTGGGAAAAGTTTCATTGTCAATTGGAAGTGAACTGATAGAACTGAAATGTGTTATAGGGTAGCGCACTTTCTTTGTTGAAAATTGAAAGAATTGGGTTGCATGGAAAAGCTGTAGAATCGCCGCTCCTTCATCCATAAAGATTTATACATATGTACATACAGTGGGTAAAAAAAGTTAAGGCACGAACACTTAGTAAGAGCAAAAAACCTATTTTTAATGCGACAACAATAATAAATGATTGGGTTTTTGCATTTAATTATAAGTTTTGCATGTTTACTTTAAGAACAATATAAAAAAACGGTAACGAAGCAAATTTCACAACATAAACGTAACATTTTTCAGTGAAGTATCAAAATAGCGCAAAAAAAGTTATCTCCGGACATCATGAGTCAGTGGTCGGACAACTAGTATTTGGACAAAGCTCTAATTGCTAACTAAAGAAGCAGTCAATTCATTTTACTGGAATTAACGAATGAAACCTCCTTTAAGGGTACTTCGTTGCGCGAAGGTACAAAATTGACCTTGTCCAAACACGAAAATCTTTAGGTAGTTTTAGTCTTCCGACAAGTGGTATATTTTATTTTAAAGAGTATAAATAGCTATAATACCAGCATAATTTTCTTTTCGAGTATTAAACATGCAGACTTCAAGTGGTTAGCGCGTTATAACCTGGCTGCTGATTATTTATTTATCCAACCTTATGATTCTCACAAATCGAAAGACACATAAAAGTAGGTATCCTCATAGGTATCCATATGTTGCATTTCTTGCGTATGGTATCACTGTTGCGTATCATTCACTAAACGGATACGGTGTCCACACTACTCAATATTCCATGTATCATCAATACGATCCGTTGCAAAAAGCTCGATACGCGGCTGCAATATTTTTATTCACTAATCGATGCTGTGTAACGCAATTTATCCAGATATGGCTCCACTTCGTATCGTATCATTCCTTTGATGCGACGGCAAGAAACCGCCAAAAGACCGAACGAGTTCGTTGCGTTTCTTTGCATCATATTTTGATACGGAACGGTGATACGTTTGTCTTATCCACTGATACGCAACGGCACTACGATACGTGAAAACGCAACATATGGATACCTACCTATAGAGTTAGAAAAAAATGTCGGAATGTGAAACGTATTTAACTTTCGTAACTTGCGTTTGGGACGAGTTATCACTGAGGAGGGTTTCTAATTCTTCGTTTTCAAATTTGTTCTCTTGACCAGGGCGCTCTTTGTCCTTGATGTTGAAATCGCCACTTTCGAAGCGTTTAAACCACTCAACACTGTGTTCTGGATAGAGCATTGCCGCTATAAACATCCACCAGCAAACGATGGCTTTCGGCAAACATTTTCTTGCCAAAAAAGTATCCCAACAATACTTCCCGCCAATGCTGTTTTTTTTCGCTAATTTTCGAAGTTTTCCATGGGGGTAAAAAGCTTATGCGCACACAATGTTAGAAAATTGTCTTTGTGGCTTTGACAGCTAATCGATGGTACTTCAAAATGCCATATATGTCATTGGAGTGTTACAGCGCAGGTGTTAGTGGGGCCATGTGTTGTAAAAGTTCGGTTTTCAATGCATACACCCAATATTTCGTATCTCTCTTTTGCTAAAATTTATAATACATGTTCATTGTATATTGTGAATTTCAGTTTGTTTATTTCGTCCTACTTTCCTCTTGAAGTTGGAGCAAATGTGACCTGACTTATAGCGCGGACTAAGTGAATTTAGTCCTAAGGTGATCGACCTGACCTAAAATTTGATCAGGTCGAATTCAGTCCTCGTTTGTACATGACGGCTGTCATTTATTTTAATTTTAGTTCATAAATTGTAATTATCTTTTCATTTGTTTATTTAAATGATTTTGAGTCAAACGAGAGGGTTGCGAGCTTAAATTCAACTTACAAATAATATTAATAGTCGCGCTAAAATCAATGCTAGGTCGGGTGTGTTTACAGTAGTGATGGGTAAAACCAGCACACTTTACTGTGCTAGCACACTTCGCACACCACACTTAAGTGTGCTAGCACTGTGCTCCCAGCACTGACACAGTGCCGCACATTGACACAGTGCCGACACACTGACACAGTGACGACACACTGACACAGTGACGACACACTAGCACAGTGCCGGCACACTGACACAGTGCCGACACATTAGCACAGTGGCGACACACTGACACTGACAGCACACTGACACTGCCGACACACTGACACAGGGCCGACACACTGACACAGGGCCGACACACTGACACAGGGCCGACACACTGACACAGTGCCGACACACTGACACTGCCGGCACACTTGTACTGGCAGGCACACTCCACGGGAACGAATGCTGTACGAGTGGCGTTGATTTTGCCCATTAATATGATGTGCTTCGGTAACAAGGCGTTGTTTGCATTACAGAATGTGTATACATTTTGCGGTTTCGAAAGCATTAGCTATTGAATGCATTAGCTGATGAATGAGATAATTAGGGAACGCAAAAAGGCAGATAAGATTTGTTATTCGTATATTTTCTGGGTGAAAGTTTTGATTTTGAGTACACTACCGATGATTTGTGTTTTTCTAAATGCAGCGGACGTCTTCAAACGGGATGAAAGTTTAAACACAGATACAAATACGTTTACTTGCGGTACATATGAAAGAAATGCTTTCTCGTTGAAAATATTTGTGGAAAATAGGTTTTGAGCAGATAGAAGGGTTTTGTCGTAACATGCAACGATAAAATGATAGCGATAAAATGATCTGCTGCAGATAGAAGGTTTATGGTAAGTAGTGCTATGTTTTTAAATATTCAAATATTAAAGGAGTTTTTAGGGCAAAAGTAGCTGAAATCGGCCAATTTTGGGTTAGAGTGATTTCGGACATAACGGGCCAAGACCTATTGCTGTGATACAAAGATTTCGGTTTTGTAGGGGAGTAAGGGGTTTTTTGGCCATAGTTTGGCAAAAACTGCCGTTACTACGGTTTCGATGATTGAAAGTGGTCGGAGAGTACAGTAGTGATATTTTAAGGACGAAAAAATGTTTGATAGGGAAAATTGGGCAAAACCGTCCAATTTTCCAAAAAATTTTTTTTATGTCTAGCATTAATTCGGGGACTTTTCTGAGTTGTTTCGAGCGAAATTTCCATCCAAGTTTGGGGAAAAGCGGCCTAGTTTCGAAGATACGGCAAAAGTAGCTGAAATCGGCCAATTTTGGGTTAGAGTGGTTTCGGACATAACGGGCCAAGACCTATTGCTGTGATACAAACATTTCGGTTTTGTAGGGGAGTAAGGGGTTTTTTGGTCATAGTTTGGTAAAAACTGCCTTTACGGCGCTTTCGATGATTGAACGTGGTCGGGGAGTACAATAGTGATATTTTAAGGGCGAAAAAATTTTTCGTTAGGGGAAATTGGGCAAAACCGTCCAATTTTCCCAAAATTTTTTTTTGTCCAGCATGAATTCGGGGACCTTTTTGAGTAGTTTCGGGCGAAATTCCCGTACAACCCTGGGAAAAGTGGCCTAGTTTCGAAGATACGGCAACATGAAATCCGCCGGAAAACTGTCTGGAAAAACTTAAAGTAGCACGAAAAGTGTTAAGTAGGAAAAGGTTCAGATCCTCTTTGGTTCGATAGTTGGCTTCTCCGGCTGTGCTGGACAAAAAAAAATTTTTGGGAAAATTGGACGGTTTTGCCCAATTTCCCCTAACGAAAAATTTTTTCGCCCTTAAAATATCACTATTGTACTCCCCGACCACGTTCAATCATCGAAAGCGCCGTAAAGGCAGTTTTTACCAGACTATGACCAAAAAACCCCTTACTCCCCTACAAAACCGAAATGCTTGTATCACAGCAATAGGTCTTGGCCCGTTATGTCCGAAACCACTCTAACCCAAAATTGGCCGATTTCAGCTACTTTTGCCGTATCTTCGAAACTAGGCCGCTTTTCCCCAAACTTGGATGGAAATTTCGCTCGAAACAACTCAGAAAAGTCCCCGAATTAATGCTAGACATAAAAAAAAAATTTTGGAAAATTGGACGGTTTTGCCCAATTTTCCCTATCAAACATTTTTTCGTCCTTAAAATATCACTACTGTACTCTCCGACCACTTTCAATCATCGAAACCGTAGTAACGGCAGTTTTTGCCAAACTATGGCCAAAAAACCCCTTACTCCCCTACAAAACCGAAATCTTTGTATCACAGCAATAGGTCTTGGCCCGTTATGTCCGAAATCACTCTAACCCAAAATTGGCCGATTTCAGCTACTTTTGCCCTAAAAACTCCTTTAATATTTGAATATTTAAAAACATAGCACTACTTACCATAAACCTTCTATCTGCAGCAGATCATTTTATCGCTATCATTTTATCGTTGCATGTTACGACAAAACCCTTCTATCTGCTCAAAACCTATTTTCCACAAATATTTTCAACGAGAAAGCATTTCTTTCATATGTACCGCAAGTAAACGTATTTGTATCTGTGTTTAAACTTTCATCCCGTTTGAAGACGTCCGTAGCATTTAGAAAAACACAAATCATCGTTAGTGTACTCAAAATCAAAACTTTCACCCAGAAAATATACGAATAACAAATCTTATCTGCCTTTTTGCGTTCCCTAATTATCTCATTCATCAGCTAATGCATTCAATAGCTAATGCTTTCGAAACCGCAAAATGTGTACACATTCTGTAATGCAAACAACGCCTTGTTACCGAAGCACATCATATTAATGGGCAAAATCAACGCCACTCGTACAGCATTCGTTCCCGTGGAGTGTGCCTGCCAGTACAAGTGTGCCGGCAGTGTCAGTGTGTCGGCACTGTGTCAGTGTGTCGGCCCTGTGTCAGTGCGTCGGCCCTGTGTCAGTGTGTCGGCAGTGTCAGTGTGCTGGCAGTGTCAGTGTGTCGCCACTGTGCTAATGTGTCGGCACTGTGTCAGTGTGCCGGCACTGTGCTAGTGTGTCGTCACTGTGCTAGTGTGTCGGCACTGTGTCAGTGTGTCGGCACTGTGTCAGTGTGTCAGTGTGCTGCCGACACACTTATAAAGTGCCGCACTCGCACAGCACACCGAAGTGTGCTAGCACACTGTGCTAAGCACGCACAGGTGCTGCCCATCACTAGTTTACAGCGATATAGTCCACGACCTATTTTAGGTCAGATCGCTTGAAATCGTGGACTGACCTATCGCTTGGGTCGGGTACTGAGTATTTACAACAGGTGGACTACATAATTTAGATGGGCTTTGGTGTATTGTCCGCGGTCTAAGCGTCTGCTGTAAACGCTCTCTTTGTCATAGTAAGTGGCATTCTATCCCAACCATAACATTTCGTATTTCAGTATAAATTTAGTTTCTATTGGATATTTTATTCTCTTTCCCCTCTTTCAGTAAATTTCAGTAGGGTCTGAGCTACTGAAAAATACTGAAAAGTGTCAAACGGTGTGGCGCGAGTAAATATTTTCAAATGTGCGCGGCAAGCAACATCTTTTTTGCGTAATGTTGCTATGAAGGTCGAATATTTTTGTGGCGATAATTTATCACCGCTTAGGATGACTTTATAATCTCTATTGTTCTCCCAAAAACCAACAACTCACACTTTTGTTCGTCAATTTTCAGGAAATGCAATGAGAGCGTTTTCGTACTTTTCATGAATTTCCCCCACCACATGATTCAGGAAAATTCAGTAAAATTCAGTGACTGAGTACGCGATCAGACCTAATATTACAAAAAATGCTAACATGCGATTGGGAACTCATTCAGTCCTTTTCAAAAACGGTTTTGTTAAAAAACCACTATTGAACTATATATCTCGTGATTTACATATGTATATTCTGTCAAATTGGCGAGTGAAGTCGATTCTGATGGATTCTATGGAAATCTATCATCTATACAACGTGCCCACAAACTCATGTTTTTTGTATGAATTGAAATTTTATTTTTATATGTTTTTTTTTTGGATTATAAAATAACCTCAACTGCCTGCTATTGTCTAATCTGACTTGACTCTATATCAAACACTAAGATATCAAATGATTAAATTTGATTGATGTATTGTGCGGCCGAACAAAAGGTACAACAATCATTTTTGAAATTGGCAGCCAAGCTCTTCAGATTTGTGTTTTGATTTAATTACTGATGGCATTTGCCATTCAGGTAAATCTTTCGTACCTTGAAGTATGAAGGACTGTTTATGAGGCACTCTAATTAGTAAGATATATGAGATATTAAGACATTTTTGTTTTGCTCTCCAAATGAGTTTCAAGAGATGACCAGATTTTATTCAAACTAGGCACGATCGCTACGCCAGATCTCCCAACTGACTGGCTCGATATGCAGGCTGCCTGCATCGATGCCATGCGCCTGCAGATTCAGAAAGAAATCGATGCCTCATTCACGTATTTGGCCATGGGAGCTTACTTCTCCCGGGACACAGTCAATCGTCCAGGCTTCGCTGAAACCTTCTTCAAAGCAGCTGGCGAAGAACGTGAGCACGCTCAACACCTGATAGAATACCTGTCCATGCGTGGTGAACTGACTGATTCCGTAACGGACTTGATTACTGTTCCTGTAAGTATTAAGTGTTCTTTGCAATCGTTTGTACTGTATCGATCATAATTTTCTTCAGATGGTTGAAAAGCAGGAATGGAAAGACGCTGTTCAGGCGCTAACCGACGCTTTGAATCTTGAAGCAACCGTAACCAAGAGTATCCGCGATGTCATTGGCAAATGCGAGAAGGGCAAGGTCAACGACTACCATGTAAGTCGACTATTCAGAACGATTTTATATGACTTTTATGTTAAGAAATAATTTGAAGCATTATTGCTATTGCTATATGCATTTTCATCCACTTTTAGCTTGTTGACTATTTGACTGGTGTCTATCTTGAAGAACAATACAAAGGACAACGTGAATTGGCTGGCAAGCTTTCCACTCTGAAGAAGATGATGAAGAGCCATGGGCAAATTGGAGAATTTCTGTTTGACAAAACTCTTCTTTAATTGTTTGCATCGTAAATTTATGGTAGAAAAAAAAAACAGTTGCCGTAGACATAAACAATAAACCAATTATATATAAAATAATAAACCAATTTTATTCGTTATAATTTCACGAAAAATATAATAGTGAAGAGAAAATGAGTTTTTGTCAGTACTATCCATAAAATTGAAGGAACTGTTATTTGTTCTGCTATAGAATGATCTTTGTTGAGATTTTGTAATATTTTATAGGCTAAGGCAAGTGATAATGAAAGCAACATCCGTTTTACGGCCAAATGCTTTTGAAAATATTTCTTGAAATAAATTAAAAGTATAGCAAACTGTGTTTTGATGTTTTCGTGAAAGCTGTGCGGGGTATACTCTGATTGTACAGGGTATGCATTGATACCAAAAGCCCTAATCAAACATGAGTCTAGGAACATTTGTGTGAAAGCCGACTGGTCTATGAGCAGGAACGGTAGTTTTTTTTTTTTTTATGACGGCGAAGACCCTGAAATCTTGTTCAGACCAATGCCTTCTATATGCACGGGCCGTAATGCAGAATGATGACGTCAGAGCATCGGACCAAATGTCGCGAAAAACACACGTAGTCTTATGGGACGTCCGCGGGAAAATGTTAATTTTACGGGTTGTGTTATAGTGCGTGAAATGAAAACAGAGTGGTATGTGCGGAACAGTGCTAGTGAACAGTTAAAACACAAATTAATGCGGTGCGTGCGGCATAATTGGAAAAATTCACGACGAAATGTTTATCAGTTGTTGTTAGGTTATGTGATGTTCCGTGTCGATTTGCTATCGCGATACAATTGGTCGATACAAAATGAAAGTTATGGCTAAATATTATTATTATAACGCGTCCACGCACAAAAAATTAAAGTTTTATTCGTATTTTAGCTAAAAAACTGCATGTGAAATCTCGGTGTGTGTCGGCACTGCCTCGTGGAAATGTCAAAATGGTTTGACGCCATGACGTCACATCGACAACGATTACGTAGCCTGACGGCCCGTACTTCTAGAAGGCATTGTTCAGACACTCAAACCAATGCCTTCTAGAAGTACGGGCCGTCAGGCTACGTAATCGTTCTCGCCGTGACGTCATGAGTTTAGGAAATTTGACATTTCCACGAGGCAGTGCCGATGTACACGGAGATTTCACTTGCGGTTTTTTGGTTAAAATAATAATAAAACGTTAGTTTTTTGTGCGTGGACGCGTTATAATAATAATATTTAGTCATAACGTACACTTTGTGCCAATTAATTGTATCGCGACAGTAAATCGACACGAACCATCACATAACCTAACACCAACCGATAAACATTTCATAGCGAATTTTCCACATTTTACCGCACGCCCGCTTTAATTTGTGTTTTAGCTGTTCACTAACACTGTTCTGCATAAAACACTTTAGTTTTCATTTCACTCACTTTAATACAACCCGTACAATGAACACTTTCCCGCGGACGTCCCATAAGACTACGTGTGTTTTTCGTGACATTTGTCCCGATGCTCTGACGTCATCATTCTGCATTACGGCCCGTACATCTAGAAGGCATTGCTCAAACCAATGCCTTCTAGAAGTACGGGCCATCATGCTACCAATGCCTTCTATATGTACGGGCCGTAATGCAGAATGATGACGTCAGAGCATCGGACCAAATGTCGCGAAAAACACACGTAGTCTTATGGGACGTCCGCGGGAAAATGTTAATTTTACGGGTTGTGTTATAGTGCGTGAAATGAAAACAGAGTGGTATGTGCGGAACAGTGCTAGTGAACAGTTAAAACACAAATTAATGCGGTGCGTGCGGCATAATTGGAAAAATTCACGACGAAATGTTTATCAGTTGTTGTTAGGTTATGTGATGTTCCGTGTCGATTTGCTATCGCGATACAATTGGTCGATACAAAATGAAAGTTATGGCTAAATATTATTATTATAACGCGTCCACGCACAAAAAATTAAAGTTTTATTCGTATTTTAGCTAAAAAACTGCATGTGAAATCTCGGTGTGTGTCGGCACTGCCTCGTGGAAATGTCAAAATGGTTTGACGCCATGACGTCACATCGACAACGATTACGTAGCCTGACGGCCCGTACTTCTAGAAGGCATTGATGCTACATAATCGTTGCCCCTGTGACGTAATGGTGACAGGCCATTTTGATGTGCCAAATAGATATTGGCCGAGCCCAGGCGAGCCGAGTGTGTGGACGGTCCAGACAAGCGACTTTGACAGGTGTCAGAGGCGCTCGTCCGCTTTCCGATCGGAATGGATGTTGAGCACGAGCCAAAGCGATTTCGGACGAGCTGTCAAATGCCGTCCACATGTTCGCGGTCTCGTCTGACTTCGGCTCGCCTGGTCTCGGCCAATATGTATTTCCCACATAAGATTTCCACGAGGCAGTGCCGATATAAACCTAGAATTCACTTGCGTATTTCGAGCTTAAATATAAATAAAACGTTAGTTTTTTGTGCGTGGATGCATTGTAATAATAATATTTAGCCATAACTTGCATTTTGACTAGGGTTTTCCCTCACAGCGGGGTGTAGCACATAACCTAACAACTGATACACATTTTGTAGTGAATTTTTCACATTATATCGCACGCACCGCATTAATTTTCTTTTCAGCTGTCACTAGCACTGTTCCGCAGATCTCACTTTATTTTCGCTTCACTCACTTTAACACAAGCTGTACAATTAACATTTTCCCCCGGACGTCCCATAAGACAGTGTGTTTTTCGCGACATTTTGCTCTGTTACTGTGACGTCATCATTCTGCATGACGGTCCGTACTTCTAGAAGGCATTGTCATAGCTTAAGAACTATATAGAGCTCGGAAAGTACGTGAATTGCGATACAATTTGCAATATTTCCCCACTGATTGCGAGAAGTAGATAGCAATATCCAAGTCCAAGTTGAAACAAGACAGAAAGTACTCCGCCAAGCAACGCCGCTACGATCAGATGCGTTTCTCATTCCCAAGAGGCAATATGCATATGCTTTGCGAAAGAGACTATTTTAACGAATGACAATTTATGCAATATAAATTTTCTGAAAGCCTATTCTGAGTATAAAAATGGTGAGTGATAAGATAGTTAACGCGAAATACTACTTTCGATACAATTTGGCGCGTAAAAGGAATATTTCCGACGCTTTTATGCAATCCACTACAGTGAATTTCGTTTGTCGCCAACAAATGTTCGCTGCGCTAACTCTTTCTTGATGGGATTAAACGCACGTCAACACATTCTCACCTACTAGCTAACACGGATATATCCATTCTCACCTGTCGTTTGAGAGTATGCTTTTCTCATTTTTGCATATGATAAAGTGAACTTATTTTGGTTTTGGTTCTTCTTAAGTGCCAGTTGATGGTAAATCCTTCACTCCCTGCGAATCTCTTCCATCAATCAATCACGTACTTTCAGTGCTATTTATTAGTTCTTATGCTATGGCATTGCTCAAACGGAACGCACGTCTCCGCGAATATTTAACAGCGAGTGACAGAGAGTGTATAAAAGAGAGACAACGGTGCATGTGATCAATGCCTTCTAGAAGTACGGGCCGTCAGGCTACGTAATCGTTCTCGCCGTGACGTCATGAGTTTAGGAAAGTTGACATTTCCACGAGGCAGTGCCGATGTACACGGAGATTTCACTTGCGGTTTTTTGGTTAAAATATGAATAAAACGTTAGTTTTTTGTGCGTGGACGCGTTATAATAATAATATTTAGTCATAACGTACACTTTGTGCCAATTAATTGTATCGCGACAGTAAATCGACACGAACCATCACATAACCTAACACCAACCGATAAACATTTCGTAGTGAATTTTCCACATTATACCGCACGCACCGCATTAATTTGTGTTTTAGCTGTTCACTAGCACTGTTCTGCATAAACCACTTTAGTTTTCATTTCACTCACTTTAACACAACCCGTACAATTAACATTTTCCCGCGGACGTCCCATAAGACTACGTGTGTTTTTCGCGACAATTGTCCCGATGCTCTGACGTCATCATTCTGCATTACGGCCCGTACATCTAGAAGGCATTGATGTGATTAAGTCAAAGTGAATAACACTTAAAAAGTGCCAAACATCGACAGTGGCAGAATAGTGCCAAGCTTTGAGTATAAAGATATTAAGAGTAGCAGAAACACTGTAAACGCCTGTAGGTGTGTGTCGCGAGTTTGTGCCTTCCCCCTTGCCTTCCACTCTATCACTACATGGGAGCGAAAAATCCGGTTGCTGTCAAATTTTGCTAGCCACGTAAAGCAAACGTAAACAAACTACCGACACGCAATAGAAATCGATAAGAAACAACTATTAAAAAGAGGCTTTTTACAAAACGAACTATTATACGTGACTAAGAAAAGTATGCAAAAGCATCAGAGCATTAGAAATAGACGCGACATTGATTAAAGCTATTAAAAAAAGGCTAAGATAACTAAGCAGCAGGACATCGCTCAAAAACTAGCATTTTCCCGCTTTTGAAAAGTTAATTCACAAAAAACTTTCCACTATAGCACTTGCTGTAATAAGCCGTTCACACTACACTCTAAATCAAGTAGATTTAGAAGCTGTCAAAGTTAATCAGGTAAGCGTTCACACTACCCGAAGTGATTTAGAATGAGGAGATTTAGAGAGAGAAATGTCATTCGAATTTATGTGTACAATGTTTTTTGCGTGAAAGTTGTTGAAAATGGTGCAGGAACATGCAAGAACATTTTCTTTTCACTTTGTACAACTCACATTTTCCTTTTTTGTTCAATTTTTGCTATTTTAGGACGAAATTCGAATGGCATTTCATTCAAATCTACTCTCGCTCTCACGGATGGAATCCACCACGCTCTGAGAAAAATTCACCAGGGACAAAATTCACAATAGTACCTGATTTGTACTTGATTAACTCTAAATCTACTTGATTAACTCTGTCAGAAGCCCGAAAAAATGTATGGGTAATCAGGTAGATTTAAGTTGATTTAGCTCTAAAGCGATCAGCTGATCGAAATCGCCTGATTTAGAGTCTAGTGTGAACGGGCTATAAGGTTCTTAACGAGATCCGAGAAGTTTCAAGTATAACTAACACGCTTAGTAAAGAATTATTGCCGATTTTACCGATTGAGTCCGCGATTT
>CANBKX010000605.1:0-18376 GCA_947369275.1 Nemotelus nigrinus | reverse complement strand
GACTCAGTGATGAAGGTGTCAAGTAAGAGTTTGTAGCAAAATTCTCAGCAAAAAGATTAGCTTTGTCCAGTGACAGTAAATACGTTACCACCATGAAGAAGAGGTGGAACAGAGGAACTGGAGAAGTTGTTCTTAATCCTTTTCACAAGCAACCAGAAGCTTTTGCTTCCTTTCTGGCTTGCAAGGACCTTCTGTTTAATATTTTGGTCAAACTGGAATTTAACTCTTCTGATAGTGGATGTACAGGTATTGCGAGCGGTCTTGTAAAGGATTTTGGATTCCTCAGACGGAGATAGCTTGTAATTTTGGAATGCAGCCTCCTTAGTGCGAATAGCCTCTTGGCATTCGTGACTAAACCATGAGGTAGTGGTTGGCTTAGTGTTTTTAAAGGCGCGCGGAATAAAAGTGTACATTCCATACCATATGACGTCAGTTATGGTGGAAGCTATATATTCGACGTTCTTTGTTGCAAAGCAATCGGACCAATCGACCTCTCTGATATATTTTTTAAACGCAGTCCAGTCAGCCTTGCCATTATGCCAGACCAGTCGTTTGGTAGGAAACTGATTAGTCCTAATCAGAGAAGAGATGCTAAATTGGGCCGAGATCAAATTGTGGTCCGAGTTGGCTAGAGGCGCAGAAACTGATATCGAATATTTATCTGGGTGTGAAGTTAGAAATAAATCTAAAAGATTTATATTGTGCCCAGATATGTCGGGAATTCTTGTTGCACAATCTACTAGTTGCTACTAGCTGCTATTAGGTACAGCTGTTTACATTCCTCTTAGAGCTGTAAGCTGTACGGTAAATGAGGGAAAATAAAGAAAATAAATAATTGATAAAATACTTCTGTAAGTGCCGAATGAGAGGCTGCTCTATGTCAAGCGGTCACAGCCTACTTTTTGTCCATGGACCACTCTCTGATCCTCACTTTAATCTTCGCACTGGACCAGTGATTTCGTAATTTTGGTCCTAGTCGTTGATGCAGTAGAAGGGAGAGCTATTGCAGGTTTTTTACACATTTACATTAACATTATAACATTATTATCTCCACTCTAGTAAAACCATGATAAGTCTTAGGTAAGACTTTTAGTTTCACAGTCAATAAATTAGCCGGGTAAAAAAGTACAAGTAAAGCAATCCCACGACAACCTCTGTACGGGTCTAGGGGTTGAAGCTGGTAGAGAGCTTCATTATAATTTTTTTAATCATTGTGGATACGAGTGTGGAGTAATTAGTTCCACGACTCACTTTACCCCTGATTTAAATCAGGTACCTAATTAGACCCTCGTCCGAACCTGGATTCAAACCAGGGACCCCCTCCCCCTCCCACGCAAGAAGCCAGTGCTCTACCCACTAGGCTACTCAAGCTTATAAAATTAGCCGGGTAGGTTTGGTTAAGTTGTACTTCTGATTAGAGCCTTTCTGTTCTGAGCACTTGCTCTCACAAAGGAAATTTGCCAATTCTCACCTGGCCTCCCTGCCTTGCAAGGTCAACCGTGGGATTATTTCGTTGACTACGTATTCGGTCAAAGACAACAGATCTGAGTTTGGATCCAATCACATCGGCATTTAACAAAAATAGCAAATTAAAAATACCTTAACCGAAGGTTGCTTGACTAAAGCCCAACATCCTATCCAAAAAGTCTGTTTTTTTCCTGTCCAATAACGGACGAATTTCTTCAGCAAGCTGTCTTTGTAATAGAAAAGAAGTGGCCGGAAGGCTTATTCCTATGTCAACCAAAAAATAAGTAGCCAGAAAACCTGTTCCTTCGTCGTACCTCTGTTCCAAGATTCTGAAGTAGTGGTTGTCAACTCTTCTCTGAGGACTCGCGGTTACTCAATATCCTCTCCTGTTTTGTTTTGTTGCAGTACCAATGTGATGAGGATAAGTTCTGACGAGAAGAAGCCTTTAGAATGGCAATGAAGCCAACTCAGGGATCCGCTGCAGATACTTAAGGTGACCTTTACTTCGGCTACCCACTCTATAATCATCAACTCTGTTCGGGTATATCAAGATGAAGCTATAAAAATATTTAATGTAACTTGCACTAAGTTATACGTTAAGTCCAAACAACATTGGACCAATTCGAGGCAGACAAAAAGAACATCAGAGGGTAAAATAGCAAAATTCTGATTCAATTGAAAAAAATGAAGTAGAATACGAAAGAACTGTAGTAGTGAATTAGGCATTATTTTTTAAGTATGTCTATATCAAATGAAGTAAAGTACGAGTCCTGGTTCAGAGATGTAATGAATGTTGTTGTTGTAAAATATATTTTGATAACATACAGTATGCAGATAAATTTCGTTTCTCGATAATTTGGGCGCATATGTTTGATTGAACGGTGCGGAATTGCACACAGTCAATTAAATTTTTGGCAGCGACTAAACAGTCTATTGATTTCTATTGTTGTGTTTGCATGCAAGATGAATGTAGAAAAGTTTACTACCGCGGTTTTTGTCCGAAATGTTTTGTGGGAGCAAACAATTCCGAACCATCATAATCGGTAGATATTAGATAAACTTTGGCATGATATTGAGAAAGAGTTTGACGTATCTAGTAAGTCATGGTTTGTTCTCATGTAGTCGAAAACGAGTAGCGTGCAATCTTAAATCTTGATAAAGGTGATGTTATTCTCTGTATTTTAGTCTCTTCCTATTTATCAGGTGACAAGTTAATTTGCGCCGGAACAAAGTGTTTAAGTAACACAACTTCACGACATCGCTCTTAAGGCGGAAAATTTCTTCATCCGACTCTGAAGAACATTTGAACGCAATTCACTGTGCTTGTTGTTCCATGCTTAAGTCGATGCTATGCTCGACTCGACGCTCTAGTTGCTCCGTCATGACCATACCCTAATACGTGCGAAAGATAACTCAAGTAATCGAAAAATATTTCTTAAAATACCACTTCTTTTACTCAATAATCAGTTTGTGACTTCCATGAATCTTATGAAACTTTAATCTAACTTGATTTGATAGATCCTGAATTTAAAGTTTACTTTACTGACCTTATTTGCTAACTCTCTTTAGTTGAAGTAGTATCTGTCGTATTACTCACTATTTGTGAGAAATTAATATAATTTGCAATAATTAAAGATTTTTATGTCTGTAGTACTTTCAAATTCGATGAAGTTCAAATCAATTATAAATCGTAAACTAAATCGTTGTTACTATATTTATTATTTGATCAGCATATACGAACACATGTCTAACAACAGTTTCAGCTGATCACTCCATACGAACTGTCATACGCTGTGACTCCTTCTTGAGTCAGGAAGAAAGAATCCTTAACCCATTCTTAAACCGTATCCCATTGCCAATTCATTCAGACATTGCTTAATATATATTTCTAAAAATCTTATCTTCAATGCTGATGTCTTTTAAATAAGCCAACCAGCCACGGTTTTACATAAGCCACCCAGCTAATAATACCTTGCCCACATTGGGCGCTATTCTAGTGAGGGCGAATTTATTTTGAATTGTACTAAAAGTTGGTATTATGATGCAAGAATTTTCTCTTTGGTACCAAAAAATAAAACAATGAAATATGCTTTTGGAGTGAGATAGCTGTAACTAGCTTTGATGGGCAAAAACTCATTACGAAAATTCTATAAAATTCATTATATAGTTTCCTGTCTACGAGTGGACATTTAAATTTTTGTTATAGCTCTGAAAAAAGATTATTGAAGCTTAGTCTGACTTGTTGCGTATATTGTTAGGGATGAAAGGTAAACAGAATAAGTAATTATTGCCCTATTTGGATGATCCTTGAAATACAAAAGTTTCGCGGGCTGAATATATGGCTTGAATTCTTTATTTGGAGAAAGACGTAGAAAATTTGCTGAGGATAATTCACTTAGCTGCCAAAACAATTTGATGATTTCATTCTATGTTCAATTTCATTCTATCTCCTCACAAAATAGATAGTACACTCTTGCTAATTTTCTTTGAAAATGTAATATAATGTGTAGTATAGTTAACAATGTTGTATCAATATTAATGACTCCCGACCATAAAATCTTTAACTCTGTAGCATAACAAAATGGTCTTAGAGAAATTGAACATATATCCAAAAATATCGATTGATAAATCCATGGACGATATGAATGTGAAATTTATATTAAAAAAGCCATGTAAAGTTTCCTCTAAATCCTTTTTAATACCAGGCTTTATTTTTGGGTGAACAGCATTTCCGTATCCCTCTTCAATTTCGCATTTTGCAGGCTTATCCTTACCAACCGTGGCTACCTTGACAGATTTGGTGCTTTTGGCATCATTGGAAAAGAAGACTTTCTTTATCGTTTCTCCTTTTTCAGTGCCAAACATTGTTCCATTTGTAATTTTAATTCCGCCCGTAGGTAGAATAGGAGCATGTTGAAAAGTAAAAATGCCTATCGCTCCCTGGAAAAATCAGTGATTGACACTAAAGTTGATGCAAACTCGTTCTTTTTTCCTTGTTTTTTTTTTTGACTAATTAGATTGCATTGATTCGATGCTTTCATTGATTCATTAATGTCTGCACCTGCTATGCATATAGTACTGTAAACAATAAAATATGGCTGAAATGCAAAATTCCTCTTCATCATGGACTTTTCTGTTATACACATAGTCTCAACTCCTATGTAACATAGCCCCAACTGTTAAGAGCATAGGCTCGGAAAATATCAACAGAGTCAGATAAGAAACATTAGCTATTCTATAAAGTGGCATAGTTTTGTGGGTAGACCCTCAGTTCTCAAAGAATACGATCACAAGTGTGATTCTGGATTTAAGCAGGATTTATTTGAAATAAATTATTAATAAAGATACAACATTTCAGTAATGTAAATAGAAGTTTCATCATTTACGATTGCCAAATTTCAAAATTGTCTAAAACGTGAATAGTTATGCTTTTATCAAGGCTGTAATCCATGGCTTTGGGGGTAATTTCATATATCATTAGGGGCTATAGTACATACCCCTACTTTTATAAATTTTTCGCCATGCATTATTGTGTCAAGCGCTATGTTTTGTCACAATCCCGAAATGAACTGTGTATATAGCGCCATAAGTATATGAATTATGGCATCTGATGCTATGCTCTTTAGCAGTGCTTTGAAATGACCTAATTGACTCTTGATAATGTCTATTAATTACATATTGTAATTATTGTTTTAAAAAGAGCTGGACATGAAATAATCGTAAATTTGAAATAATCACATAATCTTCCAGTTAGCAATTGGGATTTTGAATGATAATAATACTTGATGATTATTTTACAATCCTAAGTGGACAGTAAGCGTTATGTTTACGATGACCGTAACAATGCGATGCACAATACGGCTCATTCGATCAACATTAAGTACTAGTTGGTAAAACTGAGACGTGATTTAAATGTGCAATTCTTGAATTTGTATTGATTTATCTTCTCATCCGATCAGATCTTCCTTTTTTAACCAGTCAAATCCAATGTACAATTTCAGAATGTTAAAATGAAACTCATTATCTAAGCTTGCATATTTTCGAAATTCATATTTTGTTTAGCGAGCATTTGCTCTCCATGGTTTCATTAAAGCCTTCAAAACATATCATATATTTGTGTGTATCTCTGTTGATAATATACAGAACCCAATCGTCCACAAGCTATAATAGCTGATAATATTATGTACATTTATTTTCAGAGCATTAAAAAAGGCTATGTAGCCAAAAACCTAGGAAGCATTTCCGTTTGCAGAAAAACACATTTATATGTGTGCCCTAGCAAGCACACTTCAGTGAATTGAACTGAAAGATATTCGTACATTCAGTGTGAGCAGGGCAATATTTCCTCAAATTTTATGCGATATTCAATAAGCGGCGAAATATTGGCCATAAGATAAAAAACGAATGGATGTATTATCGCATGGATACTACGGAGAAATGAAAACGCTTCCTTCTCGAAATTATCCCGCTGGGACCATTGATATCAGATTATTTTTTTTATTTATTTTAATTCGGTGCTGCCAGTTTGCTATTCGAAAAATGATTGAGTGAAAAAGGAATTCTTGTTGGTTTTCTACGCCATATGATTTTTCAATTGAATAACTATTTTTTACTACATATTACTACACATTACTACATTATAAAAAAACCAAATAACTTTTTTGCATACAACAATATTAGCATTAATTAAAGAATCAATAGTATGATAAGTGTGTAATGTAATGTGTGTAAAAAAATAAGAGTAAAACATTACATACTCTGCAAAAGGAATGGAAAATTTGTTAAATTGTCTATTCTCGGAGAAAAATTAAGGTTTCCTTTCATTTTGTAAGATAAAAATGGTATTTATACGAGGTCATGAAAAACTCATATGGAATTGCATTTTCGTGGCCCGCGGAAACTTTTCCCGGAAAAAAAAGCGAATAACACTAAAATTTTTGAATTTCCTTGTAAAAAAAAAATAATTCGCAAAATTATTTATCCTTGAATATTAAAATTTTTGGCATCATCCCAGAAAATGATTTTTACTATTGTTCGAAGAACATTAGTATTAACATCAATTTGGCCGAAAATTCATGTTTCATGCATATACATATATATTTATACATATATATATATATATATATATATATATATATATATATATATATATATATATATATATATATATATATATATATAGATATATATATATATATATATATATATATATATATATATATATTTATATATATATCATCAAAAAAGTTCCGTGACTATTTCTCAGAAACGCGTCATCCGATTCAGTTGAAACTTTCAGGACACATTGGTGTACATGCAGAATAGGTCCAATGTCAATTGTCTTTAACTCTTTGGTGCCAGCGGGCATTTTACTGATATTTTAAATATGCCTTTTATTCTATCAAAAAATAGTTTTCAAAAAAACTAAGTTAACGAAATGAATTTTGGACGTGTTTTTGAAAGAGATTTGATAAGGTTTTTGGAAATGTTTAGCCCTGTGTGTGCACTAGGGGCCTAATATGAGATCGCGAAAATTTGAAATTTTTTGAATTGCGATAACTTTTGACAGAGCTATTGAATCTGCAAATCTTGCCGAACATATGAATGTTACTAAGTTGTGTACTAATATTGTTTTGTATGAGCATGCTGGCAACCCTGTAGCTACGGCAGGCTCGGAAAAAGAAAACCTTCAAAACATCTACACTCCTGAAATAGTATCGCTTTTTAGAAAAAGAGCAATTCGTATACAAATTTTCTGCTTTGTCTACACAGTCACAGTAAAACTTTTGAACTTCCATGTCGGACAAGAACGGTAACGTTTCCCAAATTTACCTACATTTTTAGCATCAAAAATTTCTGTTCACGAGAACTCACGATCCAATTATCAGATGCAGTTGAAATTTACAGAATGTATTGGCTCTAAGAAGAACTAGGTCTGATAGAAGCAATATTGGAATTTGGGCAATTCTGTGTCAATGTGGCCATCTTGAAAAATCACTACGAAAAATAACTGCTTTCGGCCATAAAAAAATTCGATTGGAGCTGCCAGCTATGTTAATTTTAGTGTCTTAAATTTTGAAAATTTCCTCAGGGAAATAAAGCTATTTGTTCTATAGCTTCCAATGTAATCATGGAATCATAACGATATTCATATGGCGAATTGAACTTATTGTAGACAATACTCAGCAGAAATCTAATTGGAAAAAATGATAGGGTTGCTGGCTATGGTTGCTTTTGTATTATGTTTTTGCATATCTTTAGTAAGCGATTTGATCATAAAATTTTCAAATAATAGTGATCTTGTAGTGAAAATAATCAACAAATATTAAGATTTGGAAAATTTGGAAACTTTTGCGGGTTGTAGCCCTAAATTTCTTTGTATCCCTATAGCTTCCAATGCAGTCATCGGGTTAATACGAAATTCGCAGAGTAGGTTGACTTTAACCTCAGGTAAATGTGACATATTTTTGGCTGGGGTGCCAGCTAAGGGCTGACAGCACGAGCCGCTTTTTTTATTTCCGTACCAATAAATGCTTACATAAAATATTCACATCGCGAACATTTGCAATGAAAATAAGTAAACAATGATGAAATTTTCAAAGGTATGGACATTTTTTGGATTATTACATAGGGTGTCCTTAGGTGCATAAATCCTCTACTGTTCTTCGAACATTAGTGTTTCTAGCAGTTCTGATGCGCTAGGAGTTTTTTGATTATTATTGTTTCTCAAGGGAAAGCCGAGCAGAACATCTTTACTGGAGGTTAGAGGCCCTGGTTGTATTGCTGTAATAATCAGCGTGCACAGTAGCGTACAAAGTGATGATCCGATCAGTTTATTTCTCTTAATTACGTCATTTGTTTCAGCTGAAGTTTTCAAGAAAGATTGCTGTATATCTGGAATAAGTTCGGGTTTCATAAAATTTTAATTAATTTCAACCTTTTGTTGCAGATGGATATATTAGTGATATTTTAAGTGCTTTTATAGTTCTACCGAGCAGCTAAGGCCGTCAGTCGAATATGGGGAATAAGAACTAGTATATGACGTACTGTAACTATTTTGACTGATGGAAGTCTGATCTTAGCTTCTTCTTCGTGGCTGCGGCCAACAATCTGTTTTTCAGGATGGATTGGCTAATATTATCAGGCTCAACCCTTCCAAACAACGTTGACTAGAGATAGAGACCAATGACCTGACCCATAAAGACTTTCCAAAAAGCTAATTACGAATCTAACTTCAAGATTGGGCTTTACAGAGCTCGTGCTGATCAGCAGCTGGCCAATCTTTTGTTTGTATATAAGGCTGATATAACAGCAACACAAGGAATCAGACAGAGAGTGAATAGTGTTTTACAAAAGCCTTCACCCAAAACATCATGTGCACGAGGTAGGCTCCCTCGTCAGTCGAAAAATAAAGTCTACCATCATTAGCTTAAATGCTTTTACTGAAAGTCTATGCACTCTTGGTGTGCAAAGAAAATTTGCAAATACCAGCATTATAAACGTTGGAACTATGAAAAAATCTGGTGATAATGCAAAAGAAGCATATTATGAAAAAGTTGGGCGGATCCTTAATTCCTGCCTAAAGCATCATAAAAAAAACATGTTTCGAGATCCTAACCCCAAAACAGGTCAGGTGCCGATATTCAGTTACTATGCATGAGAACATTAGAACGGGTTTCGAGTCATTGAACTAGTAGTATAGAAAAACTTGGTCGTTGCAAGTACCAGGTTCCCGCGTTAAGATATCCATCAGGTCACCTGGGTACCACCTGATTCAACCATTTGTAATCAGATCGACTACGTTTTGTTTCGAGCCAGATGATGGTACGAACGTACTGAGTTTCCAATATAAACTCGGATCACTATCTGTTGATATGGTTTTCTGAACGCGAATTGCTTTGCATAAAAACATCGCATCTGCGAGGACACGTACGAATCAACACAGCTGTCTTACGCAATGAGTGATACATTTTGCCTTGCGTTACAGCTCACTATCAAGAAGCTTGGTGGAAGGAGAATAAGGCCTGCCGGTCATGTATAAGAAGTGAGCACCCCTTAAAACCACGTCATTTGTACTACTGACGCCATCTTAGACAGCAGTCGAATGCTTTGATGATGAATGAAAAAAAGTGATGAATTGAAAACGGGCTTCACAGACGGGAGAAAGTCTGGGAGAATCTCTGATCTATCAAATAGAAAAATACTCTAGCGCACCTGAACCGCTAGAAACACTAATGTTCGAAGAACAGTAGAAGAATCGTGCAGATTTTGAGTGCATATTCTACCACACGAGCTGCTTATTACATCCAAACTGTTTCTATCGCCACGTTTTACTTTGGTCTTATAACTCATATGGTGGAAAGGTTTCAGATATTACCACTGGGATGAATTTCAAAGTTTATGAGAGCAAAACACTTGTTAATTATATTCGTTATCAGTTGCTTATTTCACAAAACTTTGAAAGCAGCATCTCATATAACATCAATGAAGAAAATGCTCAGTGCCTATAGTACTGTAACTGAAGTTGGTGTTTGGGGCTGCGATCCGAAAAATTTGCAGAACTTTGGGTATTGAAACATTGGTTATTTATTTTCATTGTAAATGTTTCCGGTATGCGTACTAACTGTAAGCATTTATTGATACAAAAATAGCACTACCGGCTCGAGCTGGCAACCCTTTGCCAGTATCAAAGCCAAGAATATATCACATCTGCTTCACATTGAAATTAACCTACCCTGCGAATTTCGTTTCGATCCGATGACTGAATTCGAAGCTATAGGAGTATAAAGAAATTTAGGGCTACCAGCCGCAAAATTTTTCAAACAATCGAAAACTTAATATTTGCTGTTTATTGTCACTACAATATCATTACCATTTGAAAATCTTACGATAAAATCGCTTAATAGAGATATTGCAAATAAACGTAAAACCAAGAATAGCTGGCAGCTCTATCGTGACTTTTCAACCAGATTCGGTCTGAATAATGTCTACAATACGTTCCATTTATTGTATGAAATTCGTATTGATTTCATGACTTCACTGGAAGTTACAGGCCAAAAAGCTTGATTTTCCTGAGCAAATTTTCAAAAGCAAAGACACAAAAATTATCATAGCTGGCAGCACCAATCGAATTTTTCAACCAAACACGGCTCAGAGTAAAGTTTAGGTACTGTATCAATTTCATGACAATTTGGTAACTGAATCAGAATTCATAGGCCAAAAAGCAGTTTTTCTTGTAATTTTTCAAGCTGGAACCACTGACACAGAGTTGCCCACAATTCAAAATCGCTTCTATCAGATCTGGTCCTACTTAAGTTCAATATATTCTGTGAATTTCAACTGTATCTGATAATTGGTTCGTGAGTTCCCGTGAACAGAAGTTTTTGATGCTAAAAATATAGGTAAATTGGGAAAGGTTTACCGTTCTTGTCCGACATGAAATTTCCAAAGTTTTACTTTAAATGAGTAGGTAAAGCATAAGATTTGTATACAGATTGATTTTATTGTAAGAAATGGTCATTTTTTAGGAGATTCGATGGGTTGAATGTTTTCACTTTCAGTGCATGGTGTAGCTACAGGGTTACCAGCACGTTCATTAAAAGTAAATATGCAACTTAAACCCATCAATATGTTCTGTAAGTTTCATAATGATCTGATAATCTAGTAAAAAGATATCGCAATTCGAAAATCTTCAAATTTTCCCAATCTCATTTTAGGCGCCTAGCGCACACATAGGGTTAAAAATTTCAAAAACGTTACCATATTCACATTTAAAACACGTTCGAAATTCATTATATAAACATTATTTTTGCAAAAGTTATTTTTTGACAGAAAAATAGGTATATTTATAATATCACTAAAATGGCCGCCGGCGCCAAAGGGTTAAAGATTATTAACTTTTTGTGAGACCTGGCACTATTCTGCATATACACCAATGTGTATTGAAAATTTCAGTTCAATCGGATGGCGCGTTTCACTGAAATTTTTTGATGATATGTATATATATATATATATATATATATATATATATATATATATATATATATATATATATATATATATATATATATATATATATATATATATATATATATATATATAGAAACATGAATTTTTGGGCAAAGTTATTTTAATACTAATGTTCTTCTTCGAACATTAGTAAAAACTAAAGAGAGCATTTCACCAAATAGCCTGAAACATGATGCGCCACACACTACGCTGCACGTACTATGAGGATAAGAGTCTAAGGACAAGGACAAGAGTAATCTTAACACCAATGTCGATGACATTTTGGAGTGTTTGGAGTGCATTTTAGTGAATTTCTAAACGGTCAGCTCAACAAAGAACTCGATGCGAAGAGTCGTAGGTCGGCTGAAATTCAAAAAAATCACTGGAGCCGCTGGCACAAAGATGAGAACTTGATTTACCGAATGAACTCTGAGTTGGTCTTTGCCATCTTGAGCAGATCTTTGCCGATCCATGAAAGGAGAACTTAAAGCAGATTGGTTAGCAGACTGAGCCTGGTGATGTAGAAAAACAGAAAGCCAACGTTACACCAAACAATTTATGAAATTATGTTGCACGATGAGAGCATGAAGAGATGCTAGAAGACTGGCGGAACGGTATAATATGCCACATACATAAGAAAGTAGATTTATCAATGTGCAACATTTATATAGTTATAACATGGTTAAGTACTTCCTATAAGAAAACTGCCTCTGCTCTATAAGAGCGGAGAGTCTCATACGCTATAGCCATCTTCAAACAATATCAATGTGCCTTCATCACAGTAAATCAACAATTGATCAGATTGACACTTTTCAGCAGGCAATGGAAAAATGTTTGAACTCGATAATCCATTATACTTTCTATTTATAGACTTTAAAGCCACAAATGGGATTAAAGCCAGAGTAGAGCTGTATAAACCCATGAGAGAACTCGGCATCCCAAAAAGACTGACAAATTTGTCTAGGTTGACCATGACCAATGTAACAAGCCAAGTAAAAATTGTCAATGGGTTCCAATTTAAAAATGATCTGGCTTGTTTTCTCTTCCAACTGGCATAGGGCAAGTCAGCAAGTGAGAATATGGTACGTCAATGAAAAGAACTATCATCACCAAGTCCAGTCTGATGCTAGCTTATACAAATGAAATTGACATCATTTGGAGATCTTTACAATCATCTTTCACCCAGATCGTGCGGGTGCACAGAATCTGGAGCATGATGGCATTGTCTTCAAAAAGAACACGTAGATAGAGAATGAATTTGAAGTAGTGTGATCTCTCAGCTACCTTGGGTTTATTATAGCAGCCGATCACAATCTGAAGGAAGAAATACGTAGATGGCTACTTAAATCCAATTAAGCCTTTTACAGTCTGTCGAGGCTCGTTAAATCCCAAAATCTCTCCTGAATAACAGGGCTTCTACTGTAAAAGATCATGGTCTTCCTAGTATTCACACATGGATCTGAGATTGGGTGCTCATCAAAAGACACTCTTATCTTTTGGTTGCGTTCGAGAGGAACGTTTTGCGGAGAATCGTTTGCCCCATATGTGAAGAAGAGTTATTCTGTAGACATTACAACCATGCGCTGTACGCTATCTATTTAGAGGTAGATATAATTTCAAAGATGAAATTCGGTAGACTTAAGAGGGCAAAGCGCCTTGCTCGTATGAGTGGAAAAGAACCAGTTCGAAAATCCTTTACAGCAGATTTAATAGCATATGATACTCAAAGAATGGCTTTGACTAATATGCTCGAAGCTTAGCAATGCCTATTTGGATGACATCGACTTGCGATCGGGGCCAATTAACAAATTTGTTGAAAGAAGTCAGATCCGGATTCTGGCTGTCGTGCCGATGGTACTGAATATTCAATGAACAAAAGATTTTCGAAAAATGAAGTATGCTAAATGATTCTTGAACAAGTTTTAAACATAAATGTGATTTCTCTTATCAAATTTTACACCAATGTTGTTTTGTTTCATTGTCAAACTTTAGACCAAAAATTCGTAAAATTTCGAATCGCAATAACTTCAGGCTGAGTCGTCGGATCCTAAAAAAATTCACATAACGCATTGAAGTTAATAAAATGTAGGCTTTTGTGGTTTTCAATGAATGTTTAACAATCACGCAATGACAAAACTTTCAAATTATCAACCCTCCTGAAACTACTCATTGCTCAAGAACGGTAACTTTCCAATGAAGCACCTATATATTTAGTACTCGAAAACACGCGACACCAGGCACATACGAGCAGATCCAATTGAAATATAGAGAACAGATTAATCTGAAGTAGGGCCATATCTGACAGAAATTATATGAAAACAATGGCATTCCTACCATATCCAGTTATCGAGTGTCATTGAAGTTTTGTCAACTGATGCACCTTATTTCGATGATGGCAGCCCGCAAAAAATCTATCCGTGTAACTGCGGATGCAGTCACCGCATAAAACAAAATTCACAAGATGCATAGCGTCTAAGAAAGCGAAATTCTTTGGGAAGTAGAGGTAATGTTCTCAACGGATTATGCAGGTTATGCTTAGTTAGCATCTAATAATCATGGTTTAGTTTTACTAATTGATCAATGAGTTTATCAAAAGTTATAGTAACCGTAAAAAGCTGATTAATATCTATTCAGCCAATTAAGAAACTTCGAATATTACGCGATCAGAAATATGGTGTTTACCAATGACTATTGAATTTTACAATGCATGTTTTTATTAAAACAAACCTAAGCAATGTTCACAATCTCCCAAAATCGCTGATAATAACTTGTCTATATTTTTCTGCATTCAAATCATTGCGCACTAATAAACTTAAGCTAATATTATTAATTGAAAACTTGATGAACATAATCCGTGCAAACGATAGTTTCAATCAAACCTAAACCAAAAACAAAATGTTTAATTTACTTAAGTGTTGATTCAATTCGTGCTGGCAACTCCAAAGTTCGATGAAAGTTCGTCCACTATCCACAATCTCCATTCGATCTGTGTCGTATCAGGCTTGATTTTCCTTTACTAAACTTTATCTACGAGCTTGTATTTTAGCGATGTTCCCTCCTGCCAAATTTCAGGAAAACTACATGCAACGCGACATAAAACAAGGAACCTTCGTCTTTTTTCTGCTGATAGGACATCAATTCAAACCCAATGGCAATTTATCTCTGTTAAATGTCATTAATTAATCACACGACAGCAAAGCTATTGATTTATGGTAAGCGGCGTCAATTAAGTAAATTTTCAATCAGTTGTAAAAAGCAGAAATAAGCAGTGTTCCATGTGCAAGACTTGGTAGCGAAACGGAGCAGTGGCGAATAATTCCCGGGTTCAGTGGTGCAAAATGGGTCAAAGGACTCGGGAGAGTAGTCGTTGAAGTGAAATCAAGTCAATCGATGTGAATGATGTGGGTGCTACGTATGAGCTGGTGTAAGGGTTAAGTGAAGACAGTATCAGACGTAATGGGCTGGAAACTGGGAAATATAATTTTGTAATAGATTGAATTGTATGCTATAAGGTTTTTGACATTTTTCAGACTTTTTTAAAAGGTCTTGATTTGTTTTAGTAAAATTACCATAGCAAACGTAATTTTAGATTCGTTTATGTAGATTCTATTCAACGCTATTCATTTCAAGAGCACACACCATTCGTAAATTTATCATCAATTCAACAACCCCTCTTATTTTTAATATCCCAATGATCTTATTCAGTTAGTAACGTATGTTAACATCACTGTTCATATTTGACCCCATGCGAAAATTCCACAAAATCCCTTAATAAAGCCATACATGCTTTGCCAAAGTCAATTAATGTGCCAGAAAGTGGTTTCTTTATTGTCCAAAGGACGATACAACGGCACCAGTAAATTGCTCGAGGACACTTTTTCGCATTTATCCGTAAAATCCTCTCTGTCATATATAAATCGCTCGAGAGAGTAATTAAAGGAGGTTATTTGTATGAGATTTCATTAAACTCTCTTGCATTGAGGGCACTTGGGCTCAGCTGTATGCGAGTCCTATTTTAGCTCGGGCCAATGTAAGTGTACGTCTGTGCTGACGTTATTCAATGTCGCAAGTGGGATTAAGAACCAATCGATGAATGACTACGCTTCCTTGTCTGGGCCACTGGACCTATGCTTTCATTTGATACTCCACGAGTGTAGATAATCAATACGAATTGTTTTCATGGGTGAATGAATATCCTTCAATACTAATTGTAAACGAGATTCATTTGTCAGAGCATTCGGTGCGCGAACTGCGAATCATTGGCTTAAAGCCAAATCACATGAATTCACACAGGCTTGATAGCGAATAAGGATGTTTACTTAAAGCGTCATTTTGAATTTCAATAGAATAGCTCAGACAAGAGCTGATTATTCAAACAGCTTAATGGCTCCATTCGACAAATATTATATTAGCTCTTCATTTTGAGTTTATCGGTAGGCTCCTTTTTGCATATTATTATCAATATAATCCATACTGACGTCCTAAATGGTATTTACGCAAAATGTTTTCCATTTCGGGATTTAGCGCTGTTGTAAAATCGAAGCGCAGCTAACAACTGCGAAGTGTTGCACAATACGAACACAATGTTAACCATTGAATCGTTTTATGATGATTTTGAAGGATCAAAGTTTAATGTTATGGCGTTCCAGACTACTACGCTTTTTATATTGCTTATGCTACGACTTGACATTGTTGCTGCTGCCGCACTTGCAAACACCGAGCGAAGAACGTTTTTGTTAAGTGAGATTGGTATGAGTCGATACAACGAATCGAATTAAATTTACTTTATAGCTTGGCTTTCCAATCAGATTTTCGCTTGTAACTTAAGATGATTTCAAGTTAATCTGATATCGTAAAATTTTGTGAGTATCTTGTTAAAATATTTTTGATGAAATGCAGAGGATAGAAAACATTGGCAGTAAATGGAAAAGTTTGGGTCATAGTCTATCTCAAGACAAATTTAGGGGATGAATCCGAATCCGAAATAATTTTGTTAATATGTGATCGGGCATAAAAATGGTAGCAAATGACACAAGCTAATCCGGATACTCTGAAATATAGGTAAGAGCGCTTTCAAATTTCTATGAATTCCAAGTTAGGTCCAATGCGTGGAGTCATTTTAGAAATTTAAACTGCCTAGTTAAACTTTAGTCTAACTGCCGTATTGGTAAGCAATCCTAGATATTTGATAAATGAAAAAAAGTTCCCACGGCATGATATGTTAATATTGATAAAGATTTAAATTTATTATATTCAATTTATTATATATGAGAGTGTGGAATGTATTGAAAATCAACCGCTTGAATCGCTAACGCTCTAGGGCAAGCTAGAAAAAAATTTATATTAGTTTGGAGAATAAAGCCATTTTTTCAACAACTGTTTAACCTTCTTCATTCCACACTCTTCATCACTCAACCAATGGGCACGGTCCATGTACATCTTATTACATCATAGTATATTATTATATCCAGACAATTTTAAAATTAAAATTTGTATGAGGTAAAGTAAATTAAGTAATGAGTAGTAGTGCCATCTGGACATGAATCAGAGAAGAAAGTTTCAAAAAAAAAAACACTGCCGTTAACGTTTGTTCAATTATATTATTTGGGATAACATTTATTTATCTCCCAATTGAATTTTAAGGTGTTGCTGGGTGCAGGTTTTTTTAGGCGGAATCCTACTAAAAAATGAAATCGTTTCAGAAAATGATGCGACTCCATTTAATGAGGCCATATAAAAACAACGAAAACAAATATCGAGTACCGCAATTATGAATTTAAGGGAAAATCAAAGCCATCTTTGTTTTCAGCATCGTAACAGAGATTATTCTTTAGATTATATCTTGAAATCTAGCAGGTGGAGCAACCTACGCCTAGGCTCCGTCAGCCTGTTTCCTAGGGAAATATCGGAAAGGCGGTTACTCGAATAGTTCTTCGACACATACGAGTAGATGTTGGCTGGCCGCCTATCAGAGTTTTTATTTCGCACCTCGTGCTCGTGCCTATGCTATAGCAAATTTAGGGAAGTTTCCTAGATTTCTTTGCATATATATATATATATATATATATATATATATATATATATATATATATATATATATATATATATATATATATATATATATATATATATACATATATATATATATATATATGTATATATATATATATATATATATATATATATATATGTATACATATATATATATATATATATATATATATATATATATATATATATATATATATATATATATATATATATATATATATATATATATATATATATATATATATATATATATATATATATATATATGGCACTGTGCAAAAAGCTTTCGATGGATAATCTGCATCATCAGCAGATCTCGCCAATTTACAACTTGCTCGATTATTTCGGGGAAACTTTTGCAACCAGCCATTCTCGTCAAAATTTTGCCGCAACGAATTTATTTGCTTTAGAGTATCGATGATTGTCCAACCTGAAATAATAATCTTAGAATCTTTTACGATCCAGACGACTAATGTTATAAGTTTGTCGTCCTTTTTGATCCCGCGTTCCTTTTTTGATCCCGCGTTCTGCTGAAGATGAAAACAGAACATATTATAAACAGGTTGAGCGAATCCTCGATTTCTGCCCAATCCTGCCGATATTCAGGCAATACACTGGCACCCGTAGTTTGGTAAAATGGCCTGATCTGTGAGAGAGAAACAACTTGAGAGCGATACCTGCATAAGGCGCCAAATGGCTACCAAATAGTCCGACCCATTACACAGTACACACCACGCTGCACGTACTTTAAGGACACAGAGAGTAATCTTATCACCGATTCTGAAGGTATTCTGGCGCGGTGAGAAGTGCACTTTTGTGCAAAAAAACAGCGAAGAAGCTTGGGTTCCAC